>LR812532.1:35276903-35279560 GCA_903798195.1 Danio kyathit
TCAATTTTGTATGTTTTTTTATCTCTTAGATACAAAAGAAGCTATTTTGAGAAATGTTGATAACTAAACAGTTTTGTAAGAACATGGTATATGTTAAAAAAGTAAATATCTGAGTCTATTATATTTGTATTTGATGAGTTCAGATGCAAAAACTAAGTGCCGTCTGAAATTTCCATCGAAAATGAACATCCTTTGTTTATGTTGTGTTATTTCACTTTAAAGACCATTAAAAGTAAAAGTGAAATCACTGAACCTACACACAGGAGTCTGATAAAAATGTTAATTTTAGGAGAAAATTTCAGACGGCATTTAGAGGTTTTTGCATCTAAACTCTTCATTTATTGCTTAATTATATGTATAATTGGTGCATTTGATTATAAAATAATATTATTATTATATAATATATTATTATTTTATTATTGTTAATATGAATTTAATGTAAATTTAACTTCTAAAATACATACTAAAATAGATAATATTGTACTTCAAGTTTGTATAAAAGTAGTAATTACAGTGTTTCCTCTAGGATTTTTTCCAGCTGTGGTGATTTACCTCTTACACAGATCTTCCAACTACCTATGGTATTATTTCAATGACAATTGTCATGAGCACAGTATTACAAGTCGAGATTGCATTCATGTAATATGAGCACATGAATATCTTTGCTTGCGAGCCGATTTCCTCTGTTCCTGCACAAAACTTCTTGCTCGCCCTCAAATATATACGCTGATTAAGCACAGATTTTCTTGTACGCTTTCAAATAAATGCTGCTGAAGTGCGATTTAGTGCATTTATGTTACGAGTATGTCTCTAACATTTATTAGATTCAGGAATATTTATGAATGTCTACAATAGACCTACAGAACGGAATTGATGCATCGTGAAGTAAAGTGAAATGACCATAAACTCCAGCAAGATAAAGTAATCATACTGTATACAGAACCATAGATCTATAAATGAAGTATAATTATCCAAACTGTGTTGATCATAACTGAAAGCTATTGTGTTTGCTGGCCTCACGCATCGCGTAGCCCTGTCGCGCATTTCCCAAGTGTGAAAATGTTAATGCCTGTCTGAGAAAATAGTTTAGTGAGGTGTTTTACAGCCTTAAAACACCTATAATAATTATACAAAATAAAGCTCCTTTAATAAGGCTATTTTTAGAATGTAACTCCCCCGATTAATGAGGGACCACTGTATTCTGTTTTATCCAAATTGTAGTGCTACATTTTTGTCATTTTAAGGGAACATATCATGCCTCTTTATAAGTGACCCCAGAATGTGTGTGAAATCTCAGCTCAAAGTACAATACTGATCATTTATTAAAGGATGTCAAATCTGCCTTTATTTTTGAGTGAGTGAAAACACAGTTTTTATGCATGTCCCTTTAAATGCAAATGAGCTGCTGCTTTCCAGAAGAGGATGGGGCCTTTACACTATTCTGTCACTCCAGAAACAGCAAAACAAGTGAATCTCACAAATATACATGTATAAGATAAAGAAGTTGTATGCAGAACCATAGATCTTTATCTATTAATAAGTGGAGTTTATTTATAAACTAATTTCGAGAGGATCTGATCTCGTCTGATTGATTTATCCAATCAGACGAGTCCTAGGCCACTATAAGAGCCCTAGGTTTCATTTCACAGACATCTTCGTTTTGAAGAATCCCCCCTTCCACCCCTACTCCTCCTCCTTTTCTACATGGGTGGCACGGTGGCCCAGTGGTTAGCACTGTTGCCTCACAGCAAGAACGTCTTTGGTTCGGACCATTAACAAAACCAGCAGACGTTTCTGTGCGGAGTTTGCATGTTCTCCCCTTGCTCGCGTGGGTTTCCCCCGGGTTCCCTAGTTTCCTCCCACCGTCCAAAAACATGCAACTTATGTTAATTGACTAATCCAAATTAGCACCATAGACAGGCTCTTAGCGGGTAGCTATCTTTTAAGAGCAATATCTATATGTTCATTAGCTTCTACAGTAAGGGAGTTCTCGAGTTCTACCTGAGCTTAAACTACCCTCTCGCCTTGCAACGGGAGGGAGCCCCGGGCTCGAGGATCTTTTGAGCTCAGGGCTCTCTCCCGGGACAGCATGCCAAACAAGCTTTATAATCAATCATCAGCTAAGTGTGAACTCTTGAAAGTGTAATTATGGAAATGGTGTTGATCATAACTGAAAGCTATCGTGTTTGCTGGCCTCACGTATTGCGCAGCACTGTCAGTCAGCATGCAACCTTAAAGGGTTAAACAAATAATGCACGGTGATACTACGATTACAGAAACGTTTGCTCTATTATAATTCACTTACATATTAAAACGTTTTGGTACTATTATAACCTTCTATAAAAATAAAAAAAAAACAGCATCAACTGAAGGTTTTGAATGAGATGTAATGTAACCGTGGCGGGAATGAATTTTGGTGTGGCGCCCCGCCACGGAAGAATTAATGTAGCAGAAACCATTCATTATAATAAATCCACAATAAATACTGAAATACTATACTAATTCTTAGATTAGTTTAGATCAGATTCAACTTTATTGTCATTACACATGTACAAGGCAATGAAATGCAGTTTAGGTCTAACCAGAAGCGCAGTTAGATGTTAGATGCTAGATGCTGGCAGCTAGCTCTCTGCAACTCTCACATGGTCGCCCACTGA
>LR812532.1:35279660-35287160 GCA_903798195.1 Danio kyathit
TTGTTCCAGACTTGCTTGAGTATTTTTTTTTTCTCCTATTTGACACAAAGTTAGATATTTTGAAGAATGGTGTATATTAGTAGCAAATTGTGGTTCATTTTTGGCTAACTGCTTCCAGTATTCTTTAAAATATCTTTCAAACTGATTACAAATTACTTAAATGGAACTGTAAAATGTGAAAATTTTATTCATGTTGTTTCAATTTGGTATGTTTTTTTTATCTCTTAGAAACAAAAGAAGCTATTTTGAGAAATGTTGATAACTAAACAGTTTAGTAAGAACATGGTATATGTTAAAAAAGTAAATATCTGAGTCTATTATATATGTATTTGATAAGTTCAAGTGCTGTCTGAAATTTCCATCGAAAATGAACATTTTTCTCTGCCTCCTTTTTTTATGTTGTATTATTTCACTTTAAAGACCATTAAAAGGACTTATCCTTTGCCGTAAAAGTGAAATTACTGAACCTACACACAGGAGTCTGATAAAAATGTTAATTTTAGGAGAAAATTTCAGACGGCATTTAGAGGTTTTTGCATCTTAACTCTTCATTTATTGCTTAATTACATGTATAATTAGTGCATTTGATTATAAAATAATATGTTATATAATTTTTTTCAATCAATTGACAGCTGTTAATATGAATTTAATGTAAATTTAACTTCTAAAATACAATAGATAAAATAGATAATATTGTACTTCAAGTTTGATAAAAGTAGTAATTACAGTGTTTCCTCTAGGACTTTTTCCAGCTGTGGTGGCTGACCTCTTACACAGATCTTCCAACTAACTATGGCATTATTTCAATGACAAATGTCATGAGCACAGTATTACAAGTCGAGATTGGATTCATGTAATATGAACATATGTATATCTTTGCTTGCGAGCCGATTTCCTCTGTTCATGCACAAAACTTCTTGCTCGCCCTCAAATATATACGCTGATTAAGCACAGAGTTTCTTGTACGCTTTTAAATAAATGCTGTTGACGTGCGATTTAGTGCATTTATGTTATGACTATGTCGCTAACATTTATTCGATTCACTAGGAATATTTATGAATGTCTACAATAGACCTACAGAACAGAATTGATGCGTCCTGAAGTAAAGTGAAACGACCATAAACTCCAGCAAGATAAAGTAATCATACTGTATACAGAACCATAGATCTATAAATGAAGTATAATTAGGCAAACTGTGTTGATCATAACTGAAAGCTATCGTGTTTGCTGGCCTCACGCATCGCGTAGCCCTGTCGCGCATTTCCCAAGTGTGAAAATGTTAATGCCTGTCTGAGAAAATAGTTTAGTGAGGTGTTTTACAGCCTTAAAACACCTATAATAATTATAAAAAATAAAGCTCCTCTAATAAGGCTATTTTTAGAATGTAACTCCCCCGATTAATGAGGGACCACTGTATTCTGTTTTATCCAAATTGTAGTGCTACATTTTTGTCATTTTAAGGAAACATATCATGCCTCTTTATAAGTGACCCCAGAATGTGTGTGAAATCTCAGCTCAAAGTACAATACTGATCATTTATTAAAGCATGTCAAATCTGCCTTTATTTTTGTGTGATTGAAAACACAGTTTTTATGCATGTCCCTTTAAATGCAAATGAGCTGCTGCTTTCCAGAAGAGGGTGGGGCCTTTACACTCTTCTGTCACTCCAGAAACAGCAAAACAAGTGAATCTCACAAATATACATGTATAAGATAAAGAAATTGTATGCAGAACCATACAGTAGATCTTTATCTATAAATAAGTGGAGTTTATTTATAAACTAATTTCGAGAGGATCACGTGCTTATGATTGCTTGCAGCTGCCCCGCATTATCCAATTGATTTATCCAATCAGACGAGTCCTAGGCCACTATAAGAGCCCTAGGTTTCATACCACAGACATCTTCGTTTTGATGAATCCCCCCTTCCACCCCTACTCCTCCTCCTTTTCTACATGGGTGGCACGGTGGCCCAGTGGTTAGCACTGTTGCCTCACAGCAAGAACGTCTTTGGTTCTGACCATTAACAAAACCAGCAGACGTTTCTGTGCGGAGTTTGCATGTTCTCCCCTTGCTCGCGTGGGTTTCCCCCGGGTTCCCCGGTTTCCTCCCACCGTCCAAAAACATGCAACTTATGTTAATGACTAATCCAAATTAGCACCATAGACAGGCTCTTAGCGGGTAGCTATCTTTTAAGAGCAATATCTATATGTTCATTAGCTTCTACAGTAAGGGAGTTCTCGAGTTCTACCTGAGCTTAAACTACCCTCTCGCCTTGCAACGGGAGGGAGCCCCGGGCTCGAGGATCTTTTGAGCTCAGGGCTCTCTCCCGGGACAGCATGCCAAACAAGCTGTATAATCAATCATCAGCTAAGTGTGAACTCTTGAAAGTGTAATTATGGAAACGGTGTTGATCATAACTGAAAGCTATCGTGTTTGCTGGTCTCACGTATTGCGCAGCACTGTCAGTCAGCATGTAACCTTAAAGGGTTAAACAAATAATGCACAGTGATACTACGATTACAAAAACGTTTGCTCTGTTATAATTCACTTACATATTAATATGTTTTGGTACTATTATAACCTCCTATAAAAATAAAAAAACAGCATCAACTGAAGGTTTTGAATGAGATGTAATGTAACCGTGGCGGGAATGAATTTTGGTGTGGCGCCCCGCCATGGAAGAATTAATGTAGCAGAAACCATTCATTATAATAAATCCACAATAAATACTGAAATACTATACTAATTCTTAGATTAGTTTAGATCAGATTCAACTTTATTTTCATTACACATGTACAAGGCAATAAAAGGCAGTTTAGGTCTAACCAGAAGCGCAGTTAGATGCTAGATGCTGGCAGCTCTCACATGGTCGCCCACTGAAGCTAAGCAGGGCTGCACCCGGTAAGTACCTGGATGGGAGTCCCCATGGGAAAGCTAGGTTGCTGCCGGAAGTGGTGTTAGTGAGAACCTGCAGTCTGTGTGGGTTTAACGCACACTCTATACTGGGGGGGACTCTATACTGCACAGTGATTGCCGTCTTTCGGATGAGATGTCCTGACTCTCTGTGGTCATTAAAAATCACAGGATGTCCTTCGAAAAGAGTAGGGTTTATCCCTGCATCCTGGCCAAATTTGCCCACTGGCCTCTGACCATCATGGCCCCCTAACCAACCATATATCATAATTGGCTTCATCACTGTGTCTCCTCTCCATCAATCAGCTGGTGTGTGGTGTACTTTCTGGCGCAATATGGCTGTTGTCACATCATACAGGTGGATGTTGCATTATTATTATTATTATTATTATTATCATTATGTAAATAGTGCTTACTTGCTAAGTTTAACCTTTTAACGTTTTACTTGTTAGTAGATGTGCTTGTATGTGACTAGTTTGACTTATAAAAGTAGCAGAAACCTAAAAACCAACCAACCAAACAAACAAAATAAAAATGTTTGAATAAATTGATAGCCCTATTTGAATAAATTAAATGTCCATCTATTGATAGTTTAACTGCAACTGATTCGAAAAGAGAATGGAGAAAAAATTACTTTTGAAGCAATCAACATCCCTTCCTGACTGTATTAAATGGACATCTGGAAGGTTTATAGACAGTCATCACTTGTCAACAAACTCAGAATGACAATTAGTTGCCGGCTAATAAGTTTCACGCCAGGGGCTTTAGCGGTCTCTCAGGGGTGTTTATTTGGATCGGATTTGATCCTGGATTTGAGCGTTGCTTCTTGTTCCAAACGTCACAGGCTGTGTTGTGGATTTCAGAGGACCACGGCGCCCTGCCTAACCCCTAATTCCTTCTTTATGAGCGAACTCAAACAAGCACGGCATTCTCCGAGATTCGAGTCCTCTTCTGTTTAGAAGCCCCTCAGCAGTTGGTTTGTGTCGTTGTACACGACTTTTCTCTCTCCATCCTTCTCTCATCACCCCACAGCTGCTGTTTTGATCTGGAATTAGCTGTCAAGTCACACTTTTTCATTTATTATTTTATTTTGTTGATTCAGTGCTTTGTTGCTGTATCGCAATAAATCTGCGCAGGACAAGATCAAAAGGAGGAGAAAAGAACCTGGCAGGTATTAAAACCAAAAGACTGTGAGATTAAATGCAGTCTCTCCATCTCTGTCCTCATCACATTGTGTTTCTCATTGGCCTGTAGCCTCGTCCACTCTCCAAAACACCCTGCAACTCTTTTCACATCAGCCTTGAGACAGCTGAGAGTTTTCTTGTTTGCTCATTGATGGCTTGGGAATTGGTTTCAAGTGTCCCTGAAGCTTCCAGACGCTCTTCTGTCTGTAACCGCTTGTCAAGTCATACAAGCAAAGCGGTTCATTTCAAGGCAAAGATTTTTTTACGCCTCGGGTATTTAATTAACCCCAGACACATCAGACATCAACAAGCTCGAACAGTGTGATTCTTGGGGAAATGGAACAAAACTTTAACCACATTGCACAACACTGCTTTGTCGGATAGCAGCATTTATGCATGTTACAACTAATCAGATGTTTATTTGTTATTTTTTAATAGAGAAAGAGAACATTTTAGGACATGTTTGTGGCATTTCATGTATTACAGTGGTCCCTCGCCATAACACGGTTCACCTTTCGTGGTCTTGCAGTTTTGCAATTATTTTGGTGCAATTTGACATGCTTTTTTACAGCATGTTGTGTTCTGTGTCTTGATTGGCTGTAGACTACTGTCAATCAATCTCCTCCGCACCGTGTCTCCTGTACAGTACAGAATGCATTCAGCTTGCCAAATTTACATATATCTTCGATCGCTAGCACTGTGAAGTGCTGTAATGTAACTCCAACTAACTCCATAATGTTGACGAAACTTTCTGCACCATCAAAAGCACCTATGGTAGCACCAAAAAGACAGAGGAAGACGCTAACCATCGCACAAAACGTTGGACTTCTGGACATGCTAATGGAAGGTAGAAGTTACAAGAGTGTTTAAACAAGAAATAAATGTGTGAAAATGGCAATGCCTATCTAAGAAAATAGCGTAGTGATGGGTTTTACAGTCTTAAAATATCTATAATAATTGTAAAAAATAAAGCTACTTTGCGGATTTCACCTATTATAAAACTCCCGCGATTAATGAGGGACCACTGCTTTAAGGTATTCTTCTTTATCCAAATTGTAGTGCTGCATTTTTTGTTATTATAAGGGGCCAAATTATGCCCCTTTTATAAGATGTAAAATACACTTCTGGTGTCCCCAGAATGTGTCTGTGACACCTCAGCTCAAAGTACAATACTGATCATTTATAAAAGCATGTCAAATATTTAAATGCAAATATTAAATCTTTAAATGCAAATGAGCTTCTGCTTTCCAGAAGAGGGTGTGGCCTTTACACTATTCTGTCACTTTAGAAACAACAAAACAAGTGAATGCACCCAACATATCACAATTGACCTGTAGTGAATTAAAGCAAACCAGAGTTGAACAATGATAAAAAAAAACGAAAAAAAAAACTCCGCCGGGAAGTTTTTGAACAGTTATTGGATAACTTTATGCAGTTGTTGTGGAGTAAAATTGATTTAAGCTATGAACTAGCATGTTACTCTTTTCCGATGTGTTGGCTTTTGCAATAAAAAAACTGTATGTTTATGAATTTTTGTCTGACTGTAATGGTGAGTGCGACAACAGACTAGAGTTCCAATTGCAGCTTTATTAACCCTCAGGGGTCCACAACCATATATACTGGTTTAAGGCGTCTTCTCCTGATAACGTGGAAAATAATTTAAATGACACTTTCAGTTTTGATCGCACAGATAAGAACAATACATCAATTGAATCTGTTAGGTGTCTACTTTTTTGTGTACACTCACAATAACAACACACGTGTGTGCTTTTGCAAAATAAGGGTAATAAACAGTGTATGCATTCTTTCTTTTGTCTTTCTGCAAACTATTTTTAGAAACATATCTCTAAAATGCACTGAAACTTCACTAACACACACACACACACACACACACACACACACACACACACACACACACACACACACACACACACACACACACACACACACACACACACACACACACACACACACACACACACAGACATGAGACATATATCTATACTGTAGAAAGCTTGAAGTGTCTACTTTTAAATGCAGTGAGTGCATGTTGAAAACAAATATTGTTTGATAAAGTAATCAGTATGAAACCAACACTACTGTATGTCTAGTTTCTCAGTCTGAGCTCATTATTTTTAATCCGACCACGCCCACGAGGATATGTCAACACAAATGTCCACGTGAGACGCACACGACATGTAAGTTGTGGTAAAAAAAAAAACTGCGGAATCTCCACGAGTACATCAGAGATTTACATGAGAAACATTCCTGCATAAAGCTTGGAAGGTGCACTTTTCAACTCTTTTTGAAAAAAAAAATAAATATCGCTATGTAATCTATAAAATTCTCCCGGCAGAGCGCACATCACACCGGCTCATCCCGTGTCCACCATTAATCAAAACGATGACGATAGCTGCCTGAACTTGTGTACAGCAACAAACAAACACAGCGCGCTGGCTAGAAAGGGTTGTTTCATTTTCATTCTCAGGAATAAATTAAAATTATGACCCGTTTAACCTTACGGGACCATCGTGATCTGATGCTGCTTTATTCAGAACATGACACATGTTAAACGTGTTATTTATTTTATTTAAGTTAAGCATGTAAAATGCCATTAATTGTGTGTGAGTGAAAACACTGTTTTTGTGCAGGTCCCTTTAAATGCAAATGAGCTTCTGGTTTCCAGAAGAGGGTGGGGTACTTTAGACTATTCTGCCACTCTAGAAACAGCAAAACAAGTGAATCTCATGCACCCAACTTATCACAAATGACCAGTAGTGGATTAAAGCAAACCAGAGCTGAACAATGATAGAAAGAACGAGGTTACAACCTCTGGACTCCGCCGGGAAGTTTCTGAACAGTTATTGGATATATTTATGTAGTTGTTGTGGAGTAAAATTGATTTAAGTTATCGACTAGCGTGTTACTCTGTTCCGATGTGTTGGCTTTTGCAATAAAGCAAGAACAATATACTATTAATACAGTTCTCATATGTCTACCTAAAACTTAAAAAGTCACTGACCTGGCTAGATATGTATACCCCAGGGGTATGAATAATTTCGGGCTTGACTGTATGTTTGTGAATTATTCTGACTGTAACGATGAGTGCAACGATGGAGTAGAGCTCCACGTGCAGCTTGATTAAACAAAGGCAGGATCATGCAGGCAAGGGTCAACAGGAGAAAATATATAAAAGATAATCCAAATGAGTAATTCACTAAGATAGGGGATGGTCAGGGTAGACGGCAAAAATCCAAAAAGACAATCTAAAAAAAAACCAAATAACTCAGAAATACAGGAACTGGGTAAGCAATTGGAAATGCACTCTGCAGAGATACAAGACTGAGGAATGGTTGAGCATGAATGTAGTATTTGTATAGTGTGTGTAATCAGTGTGAATGA
>LR812532.1:35292160-35539660 GCA_903798195.1 Danio kyathit
TTAATATGTTTAGTCAGTTTGATTGGTGTTGAGCTGACTAGAAGGGTTCACTTGATTCAACTAAAATAATATAAGGCAGCAAAACATTTTACAGTGTAGGATTAGGGGTGCAGAATTGTGTCACAGTTTATACCGTATAAACAGCCAATATTTTATGACTAAAGCAGGTAATAAGCCATTAGTTGAAAATAGATATGGTAACACTTTAGGTCACAATTCATGGTATTAACAAACCATTTTATAACACTACTAGCTTAATAAACTACTAATTAGCTGTTTATTAATGTTTAGTAAGGTAGTAGTTGTGTTTAGGTACACTGCAATAAGCAATATGACAAAAGGTCCTGACAGCATATGTTTTTTATGTTACTTTAACTTAATGTAATGGGTTAAATAGGCTTAAACTGCATTTTGTAAGGTTATACAACATATAACTAATATGTTAAATCAGTTTGATTGACGTAAGTTGAGCGGACAAGAAAAGTTCACTTGATTCAACTAAAATAATGTAAGGCAGCAAAACCTTTTACAGTGTTTTGTGTAGGATTAGTTGTGTAGAATTATATCACAGTTTATACCGTATACATAGCCAATATCTTATGAATAAGCAGGTAATAAGCCAGTAGTTGGAAATAGATATGGTAACACTTTAGTTTAGGTCACAATTCATGGTATTAACAAACTATTTAATAACACTATTAGCTTAATAAACTACTAATCAGCTGTTTATCAATAGTTAGTAAAGTAGTAGTTGGGTTTAGGTACACTGTAAAAAACTATATGACAAAAGGTCATGACAGCATATGTTTTTATGTGACTAACTTAATTTAATAAGTTAATCAGGCTTCAACTACATTTTTTAAAGTTATACAAAGTTTAGCTTAATATGTTTAGTCAGTTTGATTGACGTAAGTTGAGCTGACTAGAAAGTTTTACTTGATTCTACTAAAATAATATAAGGCAGCAAAACTTTTTACAGTGTTTTGGGTAGAATTAAGGGTGCAGAATTGTATCACAGTTTATACCGTATAAACAGCCAATATTTTATGGTAACACTTTAGTTTAGGTCACAAGACATGATATTAACAAACCATTTAATAACCCTACTAGCTCAATAAACTAATAATTAGCTGTTTATTAATGATTAGTAAGGTAGAAGTTGGGTTTAGGTTTTGGTTAGGATTAGGATTAGGGATGTGAAATGAGACCATACTTTATAACTACTAATCAACAGTTATTAGCTTAACAACATGCAGGTAGTTTGTTTATTTATTTATTTATTTATTTATTTATTTATTTATTTATTTATTTATTTATTTATTTATTTATTTATTTTATTTTTTATTTTTTATTTATTTGTTTGTTTGTTTATTTTTGTGTATGTATTTATTTATTACATATGTATTTATTTATTTTGTTATTTATTTATTTTGTTATTTAGCTATTTAGTTATTTATTTAATAAATGTTTATTTATTTAGTTAGTTATTTAGTTTTTTATTTATTTGGTTAGTTAGTTATTTAGTTGTTTTTTTATAAAAAATATTTATTTATATATTTATTTGTTTGTTTGTTCGTGAGTTTAAATTATTGTTTCACTAAATGACATGGGTACACTTTACACTTATTTAGGTTTCATTAGTTAATGTTGGTTAATGTATAACTAATAATGAACAACAGGTACAGCATTTATCAATCATAGTACAATATTTACTTATGTGGTAATATAAGCAAGAGATTGCGATGACATATGATGATGTGTACGGGTGTTGTAGTCGTGTCCCATTTCTTAGGGGAAAATTGTGAAGCCTTTCCTCTTCACACTCTGTTTCAAGAGCCACGGGGAATGGGTAGTAGTACAAAAATAGAATTGGGATTGGGCCTTTATTTTTATTTAGCAACGTTAATAAAGATGAATAAATACTGTAATAAATGTTCATGCTTCACATGTTTATATTATATACATTAAGTAACATCAACTTATACAACCTTATTGTAAAGCTTTAACTCTACTAAATAAAATAAAATCTTCAGTTGTTCGTTCATTACTTGTGCCGTAATATCTCTCAGTATATTGTATATCAGGAGCTGGTATCCCATGGAGAGCAGTGTGTCGTCAGTCAGTCAGCTGTGGAAAATCTGTATCTCTATCAAATGTAGGTGTAGTAGTCAGGATGGAGAACCCAACTGCGTCTCCATAGCAATATAATTATAGAACACTACATTAACGAGTTTTTGAAGAGCACAATACAGTGAGCGTTGAATAGGAGCTGATATGAATGACTGACTGAAGGTGTCATAATTCTGTGTGTGTGTGTGTGAGAGAGAGGGAGAGAGAAACTGGGTTTAGATATATCTAGAGGGATGCAGAGCCAGCTGTGTCATTTCATTAATGGCTCCACAATACCAGCATCCACCTCATAGCCTACACCTTGCCTAGAAGCCAGCAGGCTGACCTTGATTTATGTCCTTTCCCTACACCCTTTCTTTGCCTCATATTAGTTTGCTTTTCCAACCTCATATTCTCTGTATTAGTTCTGTAGTTCCCTCCCTTCTCTTCTCACTACTCATCCTTTCTGTTGCTGTCAGTTATGTTTTCACATTGTAAGAATGAAAAGAAAAACGAAAAGAAAATCTTAGATGTAAATATTCAGGCTTTTGGGTTGACCTTTTTTTTCAATATTTGTGGTCAGAATGTAGGAGTGAGTAGGGTCAGTTGATTTTTTTGATAGAAGTGTTATTAAATATGCAACATAGGCTCATTCTGAAAACGTAGCCCTATATACATTTCTGGAGATTACGAATTATGTAGCCAGAAGTACGTATGACTACATTTCATCTTTAACACTAGAACCGCCGGAGGTCGCTCTATACCTAAAATCGCTAGTGCGGGTAAATTTTACACAGCACAAATTTTGTTTAGAAATTGCTAAAAAAAATAAACATACTGTTTTTCACCACTGTTAACAAAAAGTGTCTAGACTCATGAAATGATTATTTCAGGATAACAAGATTATTTTAGGAGTGGGTTATGAGTAGGTTAAAATATCTAAATTTCAGCCGTCATACTCTGATGCATAACTTATTTCTCCAGACTCTCCATCATTCATTGCATTTTGTGTTTTTAATAGCTCTACAAATCGCCTTATTTTAGTCATTGTGACAATTAATTTGTTATAACCACTAATTCAGTGAGTGAAATCGAAAGTAAAAGTCATTGGTGAGTAATTTCAAACATGAGCAGTGCATAAATACAATCAATGTTTTATAGTGGGTAAATTTGACCCACGCTGGCGCTTATAGATATAAATGTCCCCCTTTTTAATCTATTTTTATCTAAACAATTTTTAATATCTGGGAATTGTAAATAAGGCAATTTTAGTAAAAGTCATCAACTGGGAGGCTTGAATGTTTTATTGAAAGTCTGTTATGTACATTTGAATAACAGTGATGGGTAAAAGTGACCCCATGGCGGTTCTAGTGTTAAAACGAACATTACAGGTCGGTATGATGCCATTCCTTTTCATGCTTACCAGCTGACTGCTTATATCCATATGAATGGCTTTCCTGCTGTTACCAGTTTGTCCAGTAGCTCGCCATGTATGTCGCTGGACTTGAGACGTCAAGAGGAGTTGACCACAATGACAAGTCTGGTGAAGAACTGTTCTAGAAAGTGGGTAAAAGATAAAAACAGAAGCCAAAAATACAATAAACAAATAAATAACAGGGTGAGAATATGGTAAAATCTGAAAATGTGGTAAAAATCAGGCGAGGGCTTTACTTTTTCTGGATTACTTTTTAAAACTGTTGGTTGGTTTTAGGGACGTGGCTGATTGGGTCAATCTGTGCTTTTGAAAACATTATTGGTTGGGTTTAGGGAAGGAGGAGGGTGGGTCAGTTCATCGGTCAGTCAATCATTCAGTCAGGGAGTCGACAGCGGCCTCTGGTGGATTTACGTGAGAAGAGCAGGTGTGAATGACACTCGTGAGACAAATTTGAGATCTCAAAAAGCGAAAACTAAAACTGCAAAAAATGTAGCTACTGGGATGTATTTGGTGCTCTCCAGAAATGCATATAGCGGTACGTTCTCAGAATGAGCATGGGTTGCAAATCTGACAGTTTATTGGATGTTTAAAATATAATAAAAAATATAATAAATATTTCTGTGTGGAGTTTGCATGTTCTCCCTGTGTTTATGTGGGTTACCTCCGGGTGCTCCGGTTTCTCCCACAAGTCCAAAGACACGCAGTACAGGTGAATTGGGTAAGCTAAAATTGTCCGTAGTGTATGTGTGTGAATGAGAGTGTTTGAGTGTTTCCCAGTGATGGGTTGCGGCTGGAAGGGCATCCGCTGCGTAAAACATGTGCTGGATAAGTTGACGATTCATTCTACTGTGGTGACCTCGGATTAATAAAGGGACTAAGGCGAAAAGAAAATGAATGATTGAATGAATAATAAAAAATGCATGATTACAGAATTATATTTTACTTAATCTGTATGTATAAAAACATTTTAGTGTGTGACTTCTATACTGCAAATTGCTGCAAATATTCTGGCCTAAATATAAAACAAAAACAATATATATCAATTATATTATTATAATATATATTATTAACCTTTCAGCCAGCACTAACTTTTGGGGATTTACCCCCACCTAACTTTGAAAAGTAACTCTTAAGTTTTTGAGCTATAAACATAATTATGCCAGCAGCTAGCTCTCTGCAACGCTCACATGGTCGCCCACTGAAGCTAAGCAGGAGCTGCACCCGGTAAGTACCTGGATGGGAGACCACATGGGCTAGGAAAGCTAGGTTGCTGTCGTAAGTGGTGTGAGTGAGTAGTGAGACCAGAATGGGGGCGCTTAACTTGTAGTCTGTGTGGGTCCTAATGCCCAGTATATTGATGGGGACTCTATACTGCTCAGTGAGCAGTGAGACACAAAAACAGAGGTCCTGACTCTCTGTGGTCGTTAACAATCCCTGAATGTCCTTCGAAAAAGAGTAGGGGTTTAACCCCGGCATTCTGGCCAAATTTGCCCACTGGCCTCTGTCCATCATGGCCTCCCAACAAACCCCAAATCATAATTGGCTTTATCACTCTGTCTCCTCTCCACCAATCAGCTGTTGTGTGGGGTGCGGTCTGGCGCAATATGGCTGTCGTCGCATCATCCAGGTGGATGCTGCACACTGGTGGTGGATAAGGAGATTCCCCCCAATCTCTAAAGCACTTTGAGTGTCCAGAAACACGCTATATAAATGTAAGGAATTATTATTATTTATTAGGTATCATCGGAAAGAAAACACTTTGAGCTTTGCTATGGTCTATCTAGAAAGTTGCATGCTAAAAAATATGAAAAGTTATACATTTTGAAGCAATTAGAAAGAAAAATTGTACGTTGTTTAACATTTGTTTTTTCATATACAAACACAGGAAAACATTATTGAAATAACCTAGAAAACAGTAAACACTAGAAAACTAAAACAGTAACAGTTGCTGAATAATTTGGTCTACATGCACAGTTTGTGTATCTTTGGAAAGAAGACACTTTAAGCTTTACTATCCATCATCTTTCATAAACAAATATATAAAATTAGTCCTGGAGCAATGCAGAAAAGTAATAGGTCAAAAAGCACACATCTCTTTAGTATGTTTTGATTTTGATGGCAATATCATGCAAAATGACATTTAAGGAATTACTTTTCTGAAACAATGTATTGTGATTTTCTCCCACTCCTTTTTTGTGTAGAAGCAGTCTGATGACCCCATGAACTGAGGTTTCTAACAAATATTTTAGTAATTTCACATACCACTTCTTTTTTTCTAACTGTAAAATAATAAACAGAAATATATAGCATGAGTGATTTATTTGAGCACAAAAAGTACATTGTGTGAAATGAGTCCAATGTGGCAAAAAAAGTCTTACTAGAGTTGTTTTTTGCTCACTCACTCACTGACAGAAACAGGTTTTGAGTCTGGAATATCTTTTCCAAAAAGTTTGCTGTTGGCTTGTGCTTGAAACCCACTCAGAGATTCAGATAAATAGCTGTTCATTTGTGAAAGACAAAACAAAAATACAGAATTAGGATTCTATTGTAAATCTCTATTTTTTGCAGAATATACAATAGCTGCAAATATCACTTAATTTCACCTTTTTTCCCCACTGGTGTTCTTTAGTGGTTTCGTCAACCAACATATTAGTTTTTCTGAATTTTTTTTTTTATATACAGTTGAAGCCAGAATTATTAGCCTCCTGAATTATTAGCCCCCCTGTTTATTTTTTCTTAGTTTCTGTTTAACAGAGAGATTTTTTTCAACAAATTTCTAAACATAATAGTTTTAATAACTCATCTCTAATAACTGATTTATTTTATCTTTGCCATGATGACAGTAAATTGTAACATCCCCGGCTCGTCCCCACTCACCCAATCCAGTTTCACCATCTCACACCAGTCCCATCCAATCACGAGAACCTTCCCCTGATTACTAAACATCTGCACCTGCTCATCATTAGCCCGGACACTTTAAATACTCACCTCCTCCATTCACTCCTCGTCGGGTATTGAAGTCTCATGGTTGTCTTCACCCAAGCTCCCTCGTCGTCTCTTCTTCCATGGATGTTCCTTCTGAGTCTTTGTAACCATCGCACTGATAAAGGGAAGTGTCTTTATTATCTTACCACATCCGAAGATCTATATTCACCTACATGCACTTTGTGCACACTGCCACCAACGGAGGTGTTAGGGTTGTTAACCCAGTCTTGACTGTCGCCAGGTTTACCAGCCGAAGACGTGTGAGGTGTTCCTCGGATGATCTTCCATTGCCCAGCACTGTGTGATAACCTCTTGTGATTTACGTTGAATAAACTAAATGAAAAGATAACCATCTCTGACTTCTTTGTATACCAGCGTGACATAAATAATATTTTACTAGATATTTTTCAAGACACTTCTATACAGCTTAGTGACATTCAAATGCTTAACTAGGTAAATTAGGTTTACTAGGCAGGTTAGGGTAATTAGGCAAGTTATTGTATAACGATTGTTTGTTCTGTAGACTATCGAAAAAAAAAAATATATATAGCTTAAGGGGGCTAATGATTTTGACCTTTAAATGGCTGTTAAAAAAATTAAAACTGCTTTTATTCTAGCCGAAATAAAACAAATAAGTCTTTCTCCAGAAGAAAAAAATATTATTAGACATACTGTGATAATTCCTTACTCTGTTAAACATCATTTGGGAAATATTTAAAAAGAAAAATAAATTCAAATGGGGGCTAATTATTCTGACTTCAACTGTGTGTGTGTATATATATATATATATATATATATATATATATATATATATGAATTAAAAAAATAAATGCCCCTTTGTTTAATATTTTAACACCCAATTTATTTAAAAATAAACCTAGCTTCCAATTAAGTTCAGGTTTCTCCACACGCCATTGTCCTACATACAGTATCTTAGCCAGGTGTGACAATTTAAATACGACTCATACCGTTGCAAAGTTTCTTTCAAAAGAAGTAAAGTTTTCAATTTGTGAAATGGCAGATTTAAATAAGTTTCCGCCAGCGCTCACTTACACTTGCAGGATCCCACAGAGCCCATTTCCTCAGCCCATGCCTTCAGTAACAATAATAACCATCAGCCCACAGAACATGAGCAAACATGCAGCACAAAGACGCTCTCTGGAGCAGCTCCATTACCCACCATCATCAGTCGAGGGGTGCGAGGGGTTTTAGAGGGAGACCACAGCGATGCCTGTCGATCTGGACGCACAAATCACATCCTTCTCCCTGCAGAAGCGGAGGTCTTTTTATATTACTCAAACGGCCAATCAGCCCCCTCTCTCAGGAAAAAGTCAAATGCTTCTTTCATGGGTCTGATGAAGCATAATGACCAGAGGACAATTTCCACTCTTGGGGCCTAAAATGGGATTTGAGTCAGTCCTCGGGGTGTGTGAGGCCCGTAATTTACCTCAGTGTGTGTTCGGGCACCTGTAAAAGGCTTTAATGCAAAAAACATAGTCTGAAACACTCCTCCAGACGATACAAGCACTGGATGTCAAATTTGAGCCTCTGAAAGCCACATTATTAAGACCCTACGCAGATCCCCTACGGTTTACACAATCACAGAAACTAGTTTGAACTTTTTTTCTGAATTAAACTAATTTAGCTTCTGAAATGAGCTGGCCATTGAGATTGGTTGAAGCTTGCAGAATGTCATTATGCAGGAGCTTTGGATATTAGGGGTGGAACAGTCCAAAAAATAACAATTCAGTACTTTGGTTTTGGGGCCATGGTTTGGCATGGTTTTGGTACTAATGGTGCTCTTTTTTTATATACATTCATGTATAAATACAATATATATATATATATATATATATATATATATATATATATATATATATATATATTAAGGGTGTAACGATACGCGTATTCGTATCGAACCGTTCGGTACGAGGCTTTCGGTTCGGTACGCATACGAACCGAACGATTCAGACAAATATCTAAAAAGATAAAAGAGAATAAATGTTTTCAGTGCAACAAGGCATCCCATGACGTGGCAGGCAACATCTGCCTTCCCCGCCCACCTCCAAACACTACTCTAGTCAGGCACACACTGCACTCAGGGTCGGAGTAAGCTCAACTGGCGCTCAAACCGAAAGTTATGCCGCTTTCAATCCGAAAAAGCGGCGGAGCTGGGTGTTGAGATGATGCCGGGTTTGTCCCGGACGAAAGCGAAGCCCGAGGGGCGCTGAGATGATGCAGGGTTTATTGCGGACGAAAGCGAAAGGGTGGAAACCCGCCGCGGACTGACTGCACTATAGCCTAGCTAGCAAAATGGCTAGGAACATTAATGTAATCCTCCTATAACCAACAGCGGGTCTGGCGTTTGGGAGCACTTTGCTTATTCCTGCTTTTCAGATCCACTGAAATGGCAGGTGACGGTCAAAACAAGCAGGTCTCGGTTATATCCACATGTGCTGCCGTTAATCCGCGAGTCAGGTAATCAAAAAATAGGTCGCATGAGAGTAGAGGATATCGTGTATTGAGGAGGATATAGGCAAAGATATTGCAGAGAGCTGAGATGACGACTTTAATATTTAGCTTGTTTCGCATTAATGTAGATATATTACATGTTTTAATTACATTATTGAATAAAATTAATAGCATTATTATTTTTTAATCATCATCATTAATAATAAATAAACTAAAAATAATTTGACAGCTTCAGCTGTTCACATCAACATGACCGGCACTTTCAGACTTCAGCACCACATGTCTTTAGCATGAATTGAAATAGACTTTCCCTCCTAAAGGATAAAATACAATAATTTTTAAAATTGCAATGCGATTAGTCATGTATTCGCAATTTCACATAAATCAGCATGCGAAAATTTTATTATTTTCATTGCGCTCTTTCTCTCTGCAGCAGCAGTTCACGTGCTCTGGATAAGCGCACTACCATACAGCCACATCTCGTAGCAAATTAATTTGCAACTTTGTTGCATAAAAAATAGGCTAAATAACAAAATTTAATTAACAAACAAATGAAATAAAATTATGTGTAAAAATGAAACTACAGAAAAAAGAAAATGAAAAGAACTGAAACCAGCTCAAATGTTCAGTTCTGGAATAACAGGTGTTGCGATCAAATTAATTCGATGGAATAATTAACACAGACAGGCGCATTTTTCAGAAAATAGCCTATTTTATTTTATTTAAAAATATGTTAGGCCTATATTTATTATATAGGTTTTATTTTTTTAAATAGCCTATATTAAATTACCATTCATTTTGGCTTCAACGAATTATTGAACAGATTATTAATTAATTATTAACTTATCAAAAAACATTTTACTGAGCTCAGTGTCGGCCGTCACCGGATAAAGTCCAATCTTTCTTTAATTTTTTGGACTTTTGTTTGAAAGCTTAGTGGCATTGTAGAGGTCCAATTTACTGTTGTTTGATTTAAATTATAGCCTGTTTGTGCGCCAATAAACAAGTCAAAGGAATGAGTGAATTAATAAAATTATTCTTAAATGTCGATATTGTTTTTACTCAAAAAAATAACAAATGTTTTATAAAAATAAAATTAGCAATTTTCATAATTTATACGATTCAGTTAAATATAAGTTGGACATTTATGGGGCCATGTAACATGTTTTTGTGTTTGTTTTTTGTTCTAGTGATCTTTAATATATACTGGGTAGCTACGCAAAATATTTTCTAAAATGTCAAGCAGGAATTTGTCGATTAGCTTTAATTATGAAGACAAAGAAATATTAAAAATAACAAAAATAAAATGATAAAAAAAAATACAAAGATAAAAAGAGCAGCATTTTGCTAAATATAATAGTCCTTTATATGCTTTAAATCCTGCTATGTGTTGTTTCATATTCGTTTTTATTTCACTTGATGAATTATTTATTTAATGTTTGAATGCTGAAAGAAATAACAGCCGTCCTTTAAATCATTATTTTACCATCAAAATGTAGTATATTTTATATTATTATCAACTTTTGATATAAAACCGCTGTGTAATTTAATTGATTGTTAAAAATGAAATAATTTTATGGCATAACCGTGTTTAGTAGTTGCTTTCGTTCTTCACGGAAGCTTTAACAGAAGCGTGTGCTGCATTCACCTCTGAAGTGGCTACTCTGCCTGTAGCCTAGTTTGGGATTTTTTCGTTGTGACGATTAAGCAAGAATCATAATGCATTGCATATTCGGCTCATTCTTCAGTAGCCTCAACACAGGCTGGTAGCCTAGATTTAAACGGATCGTTTATAAGAATGAGCGATTAATAGATTAATTGATCGTTAATTTAAATGATCATTGATCATGGGATTTTGTAGAAACTGACATCCCTAGTTCAAAGTAAAAAAAAAAGAAAAGAAGAGAGATCATGCTTTTATGATGTTAGTTTTCTTACAATAAAAAGATTTCAATCAGAGAAATCCTCTGGCTTTTTTCCTTTTTTTTTTTGCTGTATCGAAAACATACCGAACCGTGACACCACTGTGTCGTATCGAACCGAACCGTGATTTTTGTGAACCGTTACACCCCTAATATATATATATATATATATATATATATATATATATATATATATATATATATATATATATACATATGCATATAAATATATATATATATATATACATATGCATATAAATATAAAAAATTCTAATTAGCCAATCTAGGCAGCAACTCAATGCATTTAGGCATGTAGACAAGGTCAAGACGATCTGCAGTTCAAACTGAGCATCAAAATGGGGAAGAAAGGTGATTTAAGTGACTTTGAACGTGGCATGATTGTTGGTGCCAGACAGGCTGGTCTGAGTATTTCAGAAACTGCTGATCTACTGATCATAACACGTCGAACCTTGAGGCAGATGGGCTACAGCAGCAAAAGACCACACTAGGTGTCACTCCTGTCAGCTAAGAACAGAAAACTGAGGCTACAATTAACACAGGCTCACCAAAATTGGACAGTAGAAGATTGGAAAAATGTTGCCTGGTCTGTTGAGTCTGGATTTCTACTGTGAGATTAGATTGGTAAGGTCAGAATTTGGTGTCAACAACAGCAAAGCATGGATCCATCTTGCCTTGTATTAACAGTTCAGGCTGGTGGTGGTGTAATGGTGTGGGGGACATTTTCTTGGTACACTTTGTGTCCAAGAGTACCAATTGAGCATCGTGTCAACGCCACAGCCTACGTGAGTATTGTTGCTGGCCATGTCCATCCCTTTATGACCACAGTGTACCCATCTTCTGAAGACTACTTCCAGCAGGACAACAACATTGTCATAAAGCGCTAATCATCTCAGACTGGTTTCTTAAACATGACAATGAGTTCACTACTCAAATGGCCTCCATAGTCACCAGCTCTCAATCCAACAGAGCACCTTTGGGATGTGGTAGAACAGGAGATTTGCATCATGGATGTAAACTGTGTGATGCTATCATGTCAATACTGTATTGACCAAGATCTCTGAGGAATATTGCCAGTACCTTGTTGAATCTATGCCACGAAGGGTTAAGGCAGTTCTGAAGGCAAAAGGGGGTCCAACCTGGTACACAAGCTGTTTTACAAAAACTTGAGGGTATATATATATACTGTATATATATAGTTGAAGTCAGAATTACTAGCCCCCTTGAATTATTAGCCCCCCCCTGTTTATTTTTTCTCCTAATTTCTGTTTAATGGAGAGAAGATTTTTCCAACACATTTCTAAACATAATAGTTTTAATAACTCATTTTTAATAACTGATTTATTTTATCTTTGCCATGATGACAGTGCATAATATTTTACTAGATATTTTTAAGACACTTATATACAGCTTTAAGTGACATGTAAAGGCTTAACTAGGTTAATTGGGTTAACTAGGCAGGTTAGGTTAATTAGGCATAAAAAAAAGAGCTTAAAGGGGCTAACAATTTTGACCTTAAAATGGTTCTTGAAAAATTAATACTGATTTTGTTTTAGCCAAAATAAAACAAATAAGACTTTTTTTTGAAAGAAAAAAAATTATCAGACATACTTTGAAAATGTCCTTGCTCTGTTAAACATAATTTGGAACTACATAATTTTGAACTACTAATATGTCAATAAAATTAGCTATGTGAAACTGCACAGCTGAATTTCCATCATCAAAGGTCAACAGAGCAGATATCAATGACCCAAAATGCAGACCAGAACCATAAATATATGCAAAAAAAACAACAACTAAGCACTTCACAAAATGCGGAACCTGTAAATGAACTGATATTATTTACAGTGTATAATAAGTAGAAGGTGAGTAAATAATAACAGAATAATAATTTACAGAAATCTCATAACATTTCAAACATCACCAACAGCTTAAAATATACAGTGTGCACATGGTAATCTAGCCCTTAATAGTTATATACTGTACAGTAGATGGACAGGTAGTTCATTACTTCAGATCAGCAGACAGATCTTTAAAAAATGCTGTCTATAAATGTGAACTCAGATCTGCACAGATGGCTTCATACTCATCTGTACGTATGTGAATTGCACACACACACAGGCAAACACACACTGTTAATAACTGTGATAATGTATCACTTTTTTTTCCCCAATGATCTTCCTCCTACCTTGCCTTCCAGCTTTCACTTTATTTATATGCATTTATACTTGCAGTTAATCACTTGGCAGATTCAGCAAAGTGGTTTAAAAACACACATACGGTATCATGTTGGAGTAAGAGAGTAAATGTAATACAGTATATATCATTCAGAATGATTTAAACCTACGCTCTTATGCTTATGATAGTCAGTTAACTTTGCTTTAGATTTGAAAAGTAAAGTATGTTCAACATGAATGTGTACATAAGCAGATTTTTAAAGCATTTTTGTTTTTTTATATTGATCTCAGATTTTGAGTGCACGTTTATATTTATAGGCATTTCTGTTGGTTGGATTTGAATCCCAGTTGGATTTCCTTGTCAGGGAATAAAATAAAATAAAATAAAATAAAATAAAATAAAATAAAATAAAATAAAATAAAATAAAATAAAATAAAATAAAATAAAATAAAATAAAATAAAATAAAATAAAGTAGGGTAGAGTAGAGTTGAGTTGAGTTGAATTAAATAAAATAATAACATATAATAAAATAATAAAATTAAACTAAATAAAAAAAATTATTATACAGTACAGTTGAAGTCAGAATTTTCTTTTCTTTTTTAAATATTTCCCAAATGATGTTAAATAGAACAAGGAAATTTTCACAATATGGCTGATAATTTTTTTTTCTTCTGGAGAAAGTCTTAATTGTTTTATTTAAGCTAGAATAAAAAGCAGTATTTAATTTTTTAAAAGCAATTTTAAGGACAAAATTATTAGACCCTTTAAGCTATTTTTTTTTTTTTTTGATAGTCTACAGAACAAACCATCGTTATACAATAACCTGCCTAATTACCCTAACCTGCCTAGTTAACCTAATTAACCTATTAAAGGCTTTAAATGTCACTTTAAGCCGTATAGAAGTGTCTTAAAAAATATCTAGTAAAATATTATTTACTGTCATCATAGCAAAGATAAAATAAATCAGTTATTAGAAATGAGTTATTAAAACTATTATGTTTAGAAATGTGCTGAGAAAATCTTTCTGTTTAACAGAAATTGGGGAAAAAAATTAAACAGGGGGGCTAATAATTCTGACTTCAACTGTATACATACACACATATATATATATATATATATATATATATATATATATATATATATATATATATATATATATATATATATATATATATATATATATATATATATAAATAATTTTACTATTCATTGGCTGCTTTTAATTGGTGTTTTCATAATTTTTGTTATTTTATAGAATGTTTTTTTTACTCTAGCTAGCTGTTTAGTGAATAGCTTCAAATTTAAACCTCCTCACTTAATGTGTTTTCACATTAAATTGTGTTTAAGACATATTTCAAGGAAGATACTTGACTACTCCTGTAAAAGAATGTATTGTGTTAGTAAAACTATAGATAATATAATATAATATAATATAATGTAATGTAATGTAATTTAATATAATATAATATAATATAATATAATATAATATAATATAATATAATATAATATAATATAATATAATATAATATTATATAATATAATATAATATAATATAATATTCATTCATTCATTCATTTTTTTTTTCGGCTTAGTCCCTTTATTAATCCGGGGTCGCCACAGCGGAATGAACAATAATATAATATAATATAATATAATATAATATAATATAATATAATATAATATAATATAATATAATATAATATAATATAATATAATATAATATAATATAATATAATATAATATAATATATTTCCCAGAGATGGGTTGCGGCTGGAAGGGCATCTGCTGCATAAAAATGTGCTGGATAAGTTGGCGGTTCATTCCGCTGTGGCGAACCCCGATTAATAAAGGGACTAAGCCGACAAGAAAATGAATAAATGAATAATATAATATAATATAATATAATATAATATAATATAATATAATATAATATAATATAATATAATATAATATAATATAATATAATATTTAAACCAATACAATAATATAATATTTTACAGTAATACTCCAAAACTTTGAATTGAACTTTATACTTTTTTTCATAATGTTTGTTGGGTAGAAATGTGCAAAGCAAGTTGGGTCGAAAATCTTATGAGGTCTATTTTAAGAAAAGACCAGAAACTACTTTAATACATAGCCAAAATATGAATTCTAATATAATTTCCCATACATCTCATAAAACTGTAACATGTAAACTGTATCTCCAGTTGTCAAAATGCTGCTGGTAAACAGTTCATTATACGAAAGATAAGATGTTTTAGACAACTATGGAACAAACTGTTTTACTGTTCTAGAGGCCATTGAATTTAGCAGTCCCCGGACGAAGTTTAGAAACCTCAGCAAATGCATGACATGTAAGAATTGACTGTTGCAGAGCTCTGTCAGGAAAAGAGTGAGCACAGCAAATAGAAAGCCAAAGGTCAAGAGAATATGAAGCACTGCGGAGGAAAGATGAGCAAGTGGGAATGCAGTCATGACCCCAGATCACACAGTTCGGCATAACGAATAAAGAATAAAGTCCAGATTATCAGAGGTAATGAAAAGTGTGTAAATGAGTAAATATCTCACATGAGGATAAGGGCAAATTCTGTTGTTGAAAAAAAGTACTTCATAAAAAGTGTTTGGGAAGAGGGAATTACATATACTCAAATACACAAGTTGTTGTCTTCAACAAACTTTAAAAGAACATATTGATGTTAGGAGACATTTTGATGATATTATGAGGTCTTAAAGATGGCAGGTTTGCTTTTGCTGTGAAAGAGCACCTCCCTTGGGAGTTGTATTTTTGACAAGCTTTGAGTGTGTTTTCTTTTTTGGGATTGGTCCCTGTTCTGGGAATGATTCCCAGTTTTAGAAAAACATGACCATTATTCTGGTTTACTATGGTATTTTTACAATCTGGCTCTACTTAAAATGTGCTATTAGAAGGGAACAAGATGGTCTGGTTCTTCACAGACTGCAGAGCTCGCATAATGTTAGCAATGCATTTGCGTCTATAACAAATATGAAAAATATTACCCTATAAGATAAATATGTAATTGATTTCACTCAGTACTGTATGTATTAAAACCTGAGGATGAAGAATGTGTGAGCATGGTTAACATGGTTTCTTCCTTTCTTTTTTTTCTTTTCTTTTATTGTTTTTTTCTTCTTTTTGTAATGTGAAATTCAAAAGTTTCCTCTTGGTGGATGTGGCATAAAATAAAATAATTTATTTTGATAAATGTAGCTTCATAAGAACACTAATTTTTTAAAGTCATATTTATTTATTTATTTATTTATTTAAATAGTTCACACTTGGCTATTGCTTGATGCTAATTGCAGGTTTGGCATCCTGTCCAGGGAGAAAACCCTGAGCTCGGAGATACTTGAGCCCAGGGTGTCCGCCTGGTCATATAGCATAGACGGGGGTCCGAGATCACTTAGGTCTCAAGAGCTCCCTCTGGTAAATGAGGAAAAGGAGAAATGGGGTGGATGGGGGATTCTTCAAAAAGTAAGATAAGGGAGGTAAGACAAAATGGGCTATTTATTGAGGGCTTAGATTCATCTGATTGGTTTATTGATGATTGTTGATGTGCGACCATCCACGACCAATTATAGCACGTGACCCTCTCGAAATTAGTTGATAAAACTATTTATTTATTTATTTATTTATTTATTTATTTATTTATTTATTTATTTATTTATTTATTTATTTATTTATTTATTTATTTATTTATTTATGTTTGTTTGTTTGTTCTTCACACTTGCAAATGTAAATGTCACACAAATGTACTGTAAATGTTTCTCAAAAAGTCAAATGATGATTGAAAAAGAAGTACAAGTTTTTGACACTACACATTTGTTGCATAATTTAAATTATTTTAATTTTATTTTATATTACATATCATATATTTTACATTATTTATTAATTTAGTTAGTTAGTTAGTTAGTTAGTTAGTTAGTTAGTTAGTTAGTTAGTTAGTTAGTTAGTTCGTTCGTTCGTTCGTTAGTTAGTTAGTAATTACATGCTTTGACATTGTATTTGTGACAACTTCATGTCATTAACAAATTCCACATACATTAACCACTCTTTAATGTCTCATTTACTCAGTTATTCATAAAGATAGAGTAAAGTGCATGAAGCTGATGTTTAGATCTGATCAATATTGTATTGTATGTGAGTTCGCTGGGTATTAAACATGGCATTCTGTGTTGTCGTTGCTCTCACAGCGTACACGGATCTCTCCCCATTCCTGAGCTACTTCATGTCAGGTACAGTACAGATTGACTAGACCGATAATAGCACTAGCTGTATATGTGTGTGTGTGTAGCATTACTAGTAGCCAGAGAAAATGTAGTCCGCTTTTCTAGTAGTGTTAGTAGAAATTTGTGTATGTGTTCAGAATGTATGATTATGTCTCATTAAATGTAACCTTAGAAAAAAAAACAACAACTATTATTAAGTGTTTTGTGCTTTACGTCCACCCACCATATAGTCAGGGAATAAAGCAACTCTGTAGAGGTGTCTTGATTTTAGCAATATTGATCCCAGCCACTGTGAAGATTCCTGTCCTAAAGAGTGTTAATGAATAAAATTGTTTCTTCGTTTTCACTGATTGGTGGGCATGCATTGACTCCTTTAATTACTGGAGAGAAGAAATTGGTTGTGCATGTCTTATCCTTTAATTGTTTTTTTTTTTCCTCTGGCCTGTCCCTAATTGGGGACTCCTTTGTGATTATCGATCCAGTTGATGTGCTTTAATTTGGATGACGTGTGATATATATTTATTAGTTGTGTCCAGCTCTCAGGGAGCGTGCTGTGTTGAGGCTAGCTGTGTATGCGCATGAGTGCAGTCACAATCATCAATGTACAGGAGGTGTGATGCTGTGAGGGAAATTTCCCAGCAGGTAAAGAGAGCTGGAGGATAAAATAGGCCCATTTGGCCTCAGCTGACGTCCACTGATTTGGGCAGTTAAACATCAGGCTCCTGATGCCCCCTATTTGTTATTGTGTCTTAGTTAAAGGTCCCATGAAATTAAAATAAAGGTTTTTTTAATGTTAGTATTAGTATGTTTTATCTTAAGGATATCTATAGGCTAGTGTGCTCCGAAACAGTGACATAATTCACATTTAGAAGATACAGTATAAACATCCAAAGTTTGCAGTTTGTCACTTAAATTAATTAACTATTTTATTTTGACATCAACTCAGATTCAGTTCAGCTTTCAGTTTCTCATCAAATCTTCTGACCAATCAAATGCTTTATAGCTGGGGTGTCAAACTCTGATACAGCTTTAGCACACTTACCTGTAGGTTTCAAACAAGCCTCTAGGAACTGAGTTTGACAACCTTGCTGTATAGTATCTGACATGTCCCGCCCTCTTCAAGATACTTTTCACTTGCTTTTAGTTTATGCCCTTTTTCTAAACCACTATCATGAGTAGTGTCTGTCTGCTGACTGCAAGACGGGCGTAACTTGTAATAGAGACGTAACTTGAAGTTATGAAGACCCAGATGTCAAAACTGTGTTGTCGGCTAGATGGCGCTGTGCCCATCAGTTATTAATG
Organism: Danio kyathit; assembly: GCA_903798195.1. NCBI lineage: Eukaryota > Metazoa > Chordata > Actinopteri > Cypriniformes > Danionidae > Danio > Danio kyathit. Next base: position 35,310,831 of record LR812532.1, read on the forward strand.
TCTACACCTACTTCACACCTAAACCCTAACCCTAACCCTAACCCTTCCCCAAACCTAAACTCAACTATCATATTTATTAACATCTACAACTTAACCAAACCTAAACCCAACCATCATAGATATTAATGTCTATACCTACCCCAACCCTTAACCCAACCATCACAGATATTAGTGTCTATACCTACCACAACCCTAAACCCAACCATCACAGGTATTAACATCTATACCTACCACAACCCTTAACCCAACCATCACAGATATTAGCGTCTATACCTACCACAAACCTAAACCCAACCATCACAGTTATTAACATCTATACCTATCACAACCCTAAACCCAACCATCACCTTTATTAACGTCTACATCTACGTCATCCCTTAACCCAACCATCACTGCTATTAACGTCTATACCTACCCCAACCCTTAACCCAACCATCACAGATATTAGCGTCTATACCTACCACAAACCTAAACCCAACCATCACAGTTATTAACATCTATATCTATCACAACCTAAACCCAACCATCACAGTTATTAACATCTATACCTATCGCAACCCTAAACCCAACCATCACCTTTATTAACGTCTACATCTACGTCATCCCTTAACCCAACCATCATCATTATTAACATCTACACCTACCCCATCCCTTAACCCAACCATCACCGCTATTAACGTCTATACCTACCCCAACCCTTAACCCAACCATCACAGATATTAGCGTCTATACCTACCACAAACCTAAACCCAACCATCACAGTTATTAACATCTATACCTACCACAACCCTTAACCCAACCATCACAGATATTAGCATCTATACCTACCACAAACCTAAACCCAACCATCACAGTTATTAACATCTATACCTATCACAACCCTAAACCCAACCATCACCTTTATTAACGTCTACATCTACGTCATCCCTTAACCCAACCATCACCGCTATTAACGTCTACACCTGCCCCAACCCTTAACCCAACCATCACAGTTATTAACATCTACACCTACTTCACACCTAAACCCAACCACAGTTATTAATGTCTATACCTTCCTAAACCTAAACCCAACCATCACAGTTATTAACATCTACACCTACCACAACCCTTAACCCAACCATCAAAGTTATTAACATCTATACCTATCACAACCTAAACCCAACCATCACAATTATTAACATCTATACCTACTTCACACCTAAACCCAACCACAGTTATTAATGTCTATACTTTCCTAAACCTAAACCCAACCATCATAGTTATTAACATCTACACCTTAACCAAATCCAACCATCACAGATATTAACTTCTATACCTACCCCAACCCTTAACCCAACCATCAATAATATTAACATCTACATCTACACCTACCCCAAACCTTAAACAAAACATCACAGATATTAACGTCTACACCTATCTCAACCCTTAAACAAATCATCACAGTTATTAACGTCTATACCTATCACAACCCTTAACCCAACCATCACAGATATTAGCGTCTACACCTACCCCAACCCTTAACCCAAACATCACAGTTAGTAATTTCTATACCTAACACAACCCTTAACACAACCATCAGAGTTATTAACGTCTATACCTACCACAACCCTTAACCCAACTCTCACAGTTATTATCATACAGCCGCGAGTTGCAGAGGCTTTCATACTTGACTCGCTCACCATTGTTCTGTTATTTGCAACCACGATGCTGAGTAGGATAACTGTCATGACAAAACGAATGAAGAAGTCAGTGAGTAGAGTTGCTAAATGAATGAATATAGTAATATACCAAATGAATGGGTTGTGGATACATTTGGAGAAAACTCATGACAACATTTGCTGAAACTTTTCTCGTTGTGACATCTCGCATGGTTCAATGGGATCTCGATAACGGAGTTACACCTCTAACTTACTACAAGTTACGCCCCCTTCATGTTACACCCCTCTCTTGCCATCTGCAGACTGATACACTTGACTATCACCGGCAGAGATGTGATAAAACAAAACTGGCTTGGTTGTTTTTTTTAAAGGGGAGGAGTTACTGTATGTCCTACCCTGTCTTTGTGTTTCAGCTGAAATTGTCAAACTTCAAATTAAAAAAATGCACATTTAAAATGCAATTCACAGAACCACAGGTTAAAGTCTGCGTGAATCAGAAGTCATGGATGTACATTTATGTACTTCCAACTGAAACAGAATATTGAGTAGTGTGAGGGGCTTTTGAGCATCATTCCCTCGTAGCAAACTAACGGTCAGAGGGCTGTGGTTCTGCCTAAAACCCATTCTGCGCATAGTAAATGATGTGTTATACTTGAAATAATTTTGAATTTAATAAAAAAAATGCTTATAGGCATTTAAACCTCCTCCTCCAAAAGATGTTGCTTTCTGTTTGCTTAATGAGAACAAAGTTAATAGTTGTGAACTCCAGCTAGGCTTTCTTATTCACTTAAACATACAGTATATGAAGTGATATTTTTTTCCTCTACAAGAGATAATGCCAATGTATTATTCAGTGAATCCCCTATGTTAGCAGTAATAACATTACCAGCTTGACATATAGGAATGTTTACAGCAGCGCAAACACAACAGCTTGAAGGCTATACTCAGAAACCACCTCGCATACTGTACCGAAACTGCGAGTTTTGCCCCACTTCGTCATGTAGTTGTCAAATCATAGGAGTGACTTAAAAGTAAAATGTTTGCTGAATTATTTGTGTCCCCTTCAAAAAACAGTGTGTAGTGCTGTCGCCTCACAGCAAGAAGGTCGCTGGGTCGCAGGTTCGAGCCTCGGCTGGGTCAGTTGTCATTTCTGTGTGGAGTTTGCATGTTCTCCCTGCGTTCGCGTGGGTTTCCTCCGGGTGCTCCGGTTTCCCCCACAGTCCAAAGACGTGCGGTATAGGTGAATTGGGTAGGCTAAATTGTCTGTAGTGTTTGAGTGTGAATGAGTGTGTGTGAATGTTTTCCCAGAGCTGGAAGGGCATCCGCTGCGTAAAACACATGCTGGATAAGTTGGCGGTTCATTCCACTGTGGTCCCCCTATGATCAGCACCCGCTATCACCAGAGTGATTAATAATTCTATATTCAGCCAAGCACTCATTGGCACCCCTACGGCTGGTGGAACCCCAAGCAACTGCCTACTTCGAGGATGCCTATAAGCTGTACTGAATAGTTCATTGGTACAATTTTGTAAATAAATAAGACGTAACTGACAGTTTGTTTTTAAATGATGAACTACTTTCTTCCAACACAAATTCCAATCTCAAGCTGACAGCTGAACAGATGAGCCCAAGCCTCCATTACTAATTCCAAAACGTCACTTTAGAACTAGTAATGAAGAAACACTGAGCTGCTTCATTGAATATCTTTAGCAAACAGTTGACTGTGCAAGTGTGATTACCTGCATAAGCCTTCATTCTATTTTTTGAAGAATCACATGACATTGAATGCTAATAGAGTAATGACTAATAAACTAATACAAATTTGCTTTGCCATGACATTAATAAATTACTTTTTAAAATACATTATATAAATATGCGATAATGTTTTACGGTGTGCTTTGTTTCATCAAATAAAAGCAGCATTGGTGAGCATACTGTACATGAACACAACCATTAAACATCTAATTATTTTAAACTGTTGACCCCCATTGTGTATTCAGTGATGATTGCAGCATTATCTAAACAAACAACTCTTGGTGGGTGAGGAGTTTGTTCTCAAGGTTACATTTGTAAGAGTAATGAGTATTACTTTGACCTGAAAACATAATAGAAGAACAATTATTTCTTTTCAATAGTGCTCTAGCACATATTTCATAACTATAATTAATTATAACATTACATAAATATAATAATTTAAGTAGACTGTAATTGCTCAAGTATGTGGCCAGAAAGCTTTATGTCAAAAAAGAGAACCAGATCACAGGGGAACGTTATAATTTCATGATTTTTTTTTAGTTCCAAAGCAAAACTAATATGCTAAACAACATTCCTTTTTAAAAGTTAAATATTATTATATTAAACTAAAACAGAGCATGAGGTCATCAAGTATTTCTAAATTAGGTAAACATTGCTAATCCGATTAGCCAAGTAAACATAATTTTTTTTTTGTTTAATTATTTTGTTTGGAATATATGCTTGAAATTTGTCATTGACAACATTGTTATCTATTTTTTTTTTTTTTCACTGGTAAAATGAGACATTTGTCATTATCTGATTTCGCATTATAATCAGCATTATATAGGCTAGAGTAGTTACACTGACCCCATAAACATTTATTTTCATGCACAACACAACAACTAGCTGTTTGCTATGAAAGAAGAAACATTCAGTTGTCGTAAGCATAATTTTAAAATGCAATATGATCATTTAAATTATATGCGAGTACGTAATAAACATACATAAAAAAAATAAAAAAAAACATACATGCAAATCATACTTTCCGCGCGGCTCCCAAACCATCGCTTGGTACAACAAACTGAATGTTATTTACAACTTTATTACCTGTTATTCACAGGGTATGCAGGTTATGTTCACTAAACTAGACATCATTTGCGGGCACGCATGCGTCCTCTCTGTAGTAAACAAACTCGTGTGATTTCATGGCCGTGAATACATCATTACATTTAGACAGAAATTACATTTTTTGGGTAAATTATACCTTCCAAATACAGTATGTGACACTTTTATCACCATTTGGAGGTGTCCATGTGGCTGAGCAACGTATATACAACAATGTGAAGACTTGTGCAACCACCTTTATGCTTCTCCCAAACTGAAAAATATAATTGGCTGAATCGTAAACATGCTGGATTAAGATTGTGTGGGGGGTCGAATCGAGATCGTGATCTTTTTTCGATTAATCGTGCGGCCCTTATGAGTGTTTTTTTTTTTTTTTTTTTTCAGTTTTTTGTCAATTTTGTTGTTGTTTGGCTATAGACATTACCAGCTCTAGTCTTATAATACAATGATATTTAATGGTATTAAAGGTATTTGCAGTGCACTGACTGTGATCTACTAGTTTATTAGTTTGAATGTTTTTTTTTTTTTTAAATTGAAATAAGACAAAAACAAAATCGAATATTATAGTTTATAGAGTTACTGTATGCTTTTTTTCTATATACTGTAAAAATAAATCTGACCAGATTCAAGTCCAATGCTCAGACAAATTAACATTTATAGCATATTAATGCATAAGGCAACTGGTCTTGTGTACATAAGTGCTGAGGAAGCCCTGAAACTAAAATTCAAATATGGTTACTGATTTCTTTTGTGGTATTGGTAGACCAACTACAGCAGGTTGGGTCTTCGAGCCAATCAGAGCAGGACAGGCTTGTAGAAAGGAGGGATTTAGAAAGAACAAAACCTTGCATAAACCATCAAAGAAAAACAGAGATTTTCACATTATGTCTGATAATATTTTTTCTTCTGGAAAAAAGTCTTATTTGTTTTATTTCAGCTAGAATAAAAGCAGTTTTTAATTTAAAAAAAAAAAACATTTTAAAGTCAAAATTATTAGCCCCTTTAAGCTATATATTTTTTTCGATAGTCTACAGCAGGGGTGCTCAACCCTGTTCCTGGCGATCGACCTTCCAGCTGATTTCAGCTCCAACCCTGATCAAACACACCTGAACCAATTATTTAGAACGTGAGGAGCACTTGATAATTACAGGCAGGTGTGTTTGATAAGGGCTGCAACTGAAAACTGCAGGAAGGTCGATCGCCAGGAATAGGGTTGAGCACCCCTGGTCTACAGAAAACAACCATCGTTACACAATAACTTGCCTAATTACCCTAACCTGCCTAGTTAACCTAAGTAACCTAGTTAAGCCTTGAAATGTCACTTCAAGCTGTATAGAAGTGTCTTGAAAAATATCTAGTCAAATATTATTCACTGTCATCATGGCAAAGATAAAATAAATCAGTTATTAGAAATGAGTTATTAAAACTATTATGTTTAGAAATGTGTTGAAAAAATCTTCTCCGTTAAACAGAAATTGGGGGAAAAATAAACAGGGGGGCTAATAGTTCAGGGGAGCTATATTTTTTTTTTTATCTTTTGTACAACCAAATAGCACAGTAGAGACTCAAACTTCCTAGAATTGTAGGCAGTTGCAGAGCATAGTTCCCTGAAAAATCAGCATCAGTGAATTCTCTCAGGCCAGTCTTTCATCATGCATCAGTGATTAACCGATTGTGCTTTATTTTGACCCCTTTAGGAAATTTTACTTTAGCCGAGCTGGGCATTTGTGAGCCGGCCCCACATCAGAACGCATACTGCCCGGACATTGGGCTCTTGCAGCGAGGTTACTCTCTGAGCGGAGGCTCCGATGCAGATTCTGACCCGGAGGGCCCCATTTCACCAGAGCGAGCCATCCAGCTTTGGGGAGGCCACGGCATCAAGTCCCGCCGCAGCTCAGGCCTCTCCAGCCGGGAGAACTCAGCGCTCACCCTCACCGACTCGGAGAACGAGAATAAGTCAGACGACGAATCAGGTGAGAGAGTGTGCATTAGCAACGCAGTCGTGTGTCGTGTTTATGAGAAACCGTGGGTGCAAAAGAAATCTTTAAGGCGTTTAGAGTGTAAGGTGTGTGAGAACAGATGCCAAAAATGTGCAACATGTGATAAAACATTCACATTTATTTGCTTTTGACTCATTTAGAGCTGAATGCATTTCAGATACCTTTTGTGCTGCTCTTACCTGGGTGTTACTGTGCATCAGTAATCATACCTAGACGACTCCAATCACTTCTTTGTTTTTTTGCAGTGATTTAAAGCGAAAAATGGGTATAAATAGAGCACATGTAACATGACATGTCACACTCGATTAATATAAAAAGAATGCACACCGAAATAAGTTCTTTTTAAATGTCAAAGGACATGTGTCTTTGTGGAGTGAAAACACTGCAGCTTTCCTCCCCCTACGCATCTCCACAAATCCACTTGCAGGGATGTTATTATTGACGACCTGGCAGGAATTCTGCAACATGCTCCTCAACTCCACACTTTCTTGTAAATCCGGTGGCATCTTAAATCTTAGTGTAGTTTGTTGAAAGTGTCAGAAAAGGTTAATGAAAAGACAAAAAGTTCTAATTAATTGACTTCTCACCGTATCAGAACTCAAACAGATCCATCAGCTGTGAATCTCAACATTGCACAAACTCGCTGAGGAAATTTATCAAACTGCTCTACAGCTATTAAAAACATAAAGAAACACCTTGGAAAGCAGTCGTCTTCATCTCGTCGGCTGATAATTGCCTTACAGATAATTGCCATGCTAATCTCCCGGCCGCTGTTTCCTAGCACTGTCTTGGGTTTTTGCGATACGGGAAGCGTGTGGGCACAGCATGTGCCAGTCACCAGATCGCATGCCTGTCTGCTCTGACAGCAGTGGATGCAGGCTGGACATCGTCTCTCGGCTCGGTGCTGTGGCTCATTCCCACTGAAATCCCAATTAAACGTCGTCCAGGCTGTGCCTAATAATCTCAGCAAGATGTGTGAGTCACAAAGGAACCATCTTTGGTAAATTAGGTATAAGACCTTTTTTTTAGTTTGTAATAATGTGTTGCCTTGCACCAACGACAACAGGGAAAAAATTTAGAATTGGGACGAGAATACTAATTTGAATTCTGCCATATTAATTAATACTTATTTGGAGGCCTGTTCTGAATAACACACTAGCCTTGCTGTTTCTACAGTATAAATATTTGAAGTTAGAAATTCAAAACTATTGTTGCTTAAAAACAAAACAAAAAACAATGGTCCCACGTAGTATTAAGTAGTCTTAACTACTAGATGCTTACGTAAAAAAATAATAAAAATCAATGTACTTACTACATTCATAATGTATTGCAAAACACGTATGGTGCTTCTGAGATGGGATATGGGTAAGGTTAGAGAAAGGCAAGGTAGGATTAAGAGTGGGATCAGGTGTAAGAGATGGCAGTGTAGTTATAAAAGTTATTACAGGAATTAGTTACAGATGTAAGCGCATGCAGGTAGTTAATCAATCATAAGTACAATGTTAAAGCATTTATTTACAAAATAAGTACATTGTAACAAATGGTTCATTTCTGTATAAGTACATACTAGTTAAGACCACTTAAAGTCCACAAGAAATCAATTAACCATATGATTTTGTTAGCTCACATTTTGTGGTGAACAATTTATCTGTGCATGTCATTAAGAAAAAAAAAATAGTTTGCCCTTCTAATGTTTAATTGAAATCTAAAAATGCAATTCCTATTTGTTTTCAGTTAGTTTATCAGATTACGTAATTTTGAGGTAATGGGCGTGGCTAACATTGGTCCAACTGTCAGTTTTGACGACAAACAGAAATGGTGAGCAGGAGGTGTCTGTTAGGTCAGTGGTTCATAAAGTGGGGGTCGGGACCCCTTGAGGATCGAGGGACAATGACAGGGGGTCGCCTGGTGATTTCCAAAGGTCAAATAAATAAACTATTAGAATTACCATATTTTAATCATAACCCACAGAAGATAAGTCTAGTAGTTTTTAATAGTAAAAAAAACAACAACACGCAAATGAAAAGCCATAAGCCTTAATTGTTTTTTTTTTCATAGGATTGGTGTGTTTATGTACACAGCAATACAATCTGCTGGAACAGATTGATTTTATAGCACCAGGTTAAACTTTCTGACACCTGCATGGCAATCAAATACATAAAAAAAAAAAAAAAAATACAGGCCACAACTGAATATTAAGAATGATTTCTGAGTGGCGGTCTTCAAAATTTAACCAATAATACCCTTGTGCTGAAAACATTGTCTCTTTAGCTAAGGTTAATATTAAATTAAGCAAATTAATAAATTACAATAAAATGATATGGTTGTTAGATGTTGCACTTTTTTGTGTTGTCAATATGCTCGTATTTATATAGGCCTATTGTTGTGTGCACAAAGTTTGTATATTTATAACCACCTCTGAGGAATTTGGGGGTCACGAGTCACTGGCATTGTTATTTTAGGGGTCACATTTTGAAAAGTTTGGGAACCCCTGTGTTAGGTTGTAATAACTTCTAAATCCCATTTCCCGATCTTTCTGAATGAAATGCTTACTTTACTACGTCCATTCAGCCCATGGAATAAAAAAAAAGCCATGCCCACTGTTTGGTTATTTAAAATTTTGTTTTTCTAGGAACTGCGACACAATACAAAAATAATTATAGTCACAGCTTCCGGTTCATGGTGACTTTAATATAAAGTTGGACCAAATCGTTTATAGTGCAATATACAGTATAACAGTTCTGTTGTTTTGAATAGCATACTGCTGGTAAAGGTTTCTACAATTTAAATATTTTATATTAACTTAGCAGATGATTGGTGTACTAGCAGTAGTGGTGATCAAGCTGTACATTCATACAATTTGCATAGCATTGTAATAAATAAAATATTGGTCAGAAAAATCAACACCAGTTTCAACACATTATACATTTTAGTACAAGAATTATTGTATTTTAACCGAACCGTAAGACCAGTGTAGGTTCACATACAGTTAAAGTCAGAATTATTAGCCCCCCTGTTTATTTTTTCCCCCAATTTCTGTTTAACGGAGAGAAGATTTTTTCAACACATTTCTAAACATAATAGTTTTAATAACTCATCTCTAATAACTAATTTATTTTATCTTTGCCATGATGACAGTAAATAATATTTTACTAGATATTTTTCAAGACACTTCTATACAGCTTAAAGTGTCGTTTAAAGGCTTAACTAGGTTAATTAAGTTTACTAGGCAGGTTAGGGTAATTAGGCAAGTTATTGTATAATGATGGTTTGTTCTGTAGACTATCAGAAAAAATATATAGCTTAAAGGGGCTAATAAGTTTGTCCTTAAAATGGTGTTTAATAAATTAAAAACAGCTTTTATTCTAGTCGAAATAAAACAAATAAGACTTTCTCCAGAGGAAAAAAATATTATCAGACATACTGTGAAAACTTCCTTGCCCTGTTGAACATCATTTTGGAAATATTAAAAAATGAAAAAAAAAAAAATTAAAGGGGGGCTAATAATTCTGACTTCAACTGTATATACTGTATATATAAGCACTGGCAATGTCTTCGGGGAATTGGCCTTAAGCATCAATTGGATCTATTATGTTCTACCCACATTTTTCTGGATTGTTGTTTGTGGCTGTAGTTTTTTTTTTTCTCTCCCTGTGATAATGGTAACATGAAAACTAGATAGAGTGTGATTGATACTTCTGTGTGCCTGTGCTTGAGAAGCTTTCTTGCAGCCGAACTGAATTAGAAGCTGGATATTTCTTTCAGTGGATGTGTTCTCACAAGGAAGAAAGCGTGTGTTGAAAATAGAAGCTAGTAAATCTGTCATTTCTGTCTTTCCACCTCTAACACACTTTGAAGCCTCACCCTTATCTTTGCCCCTTATCTTTTTTTTCCTTTTACATTTTTTTGTGTGCATGGTTATACACTTCAATATACTTTTCTCTCTCTCTCTCATTTTCCTCTTTTGCCTTGGTATATGGTTATGTCAGCAGCACCAATCACTTTGAAAGACATGTGTCACTCACAGAGGGAGAGTGAATGGGGGTCAGAGGGAAATTTTCAACCATTATCACCCTCCCTATGTCTCTTCCCAAATACTCTCCCAGACGTAAAGGCAGCTTTCAAAGTCTGCCACCCGCTTTGACTAAAACATCCATTTGTGCTTTTGAAATGTTGGGTCTAGACATGAGCTTACTTGTCAATATCTGATTGGGCACAAAGTTGTTGAGGTAAAAATAGCAGGCACTCTTCCAGGTTCTACAGACAAAGCAGCTCTTAGTGAAAATTGAGCTGCACCGCACTTAATTATTTGTTTAGTGTTACATAATGTTGTTATTCGGATGTGATGTGCATGGTTTATAGGAAATAAATGTACAGTATAGGGCCTCTTTCTGAACTCAAATGAAAAGTTTTAGTCATTATTATTTTGCTAAACATTTAGCTGATTGAATACAATCCTGCATATGAATAAAACAACATGAAATATAATGCAGTAAACACAAGTAGACTGTGAAATTATACTGTAATTGCAAAATAAATTCTGCAGTCATTAAGTAAAAAATAAATAAATTAAAAAGTAAAATTTATTTGTCTTTTCAAGAAACACTTCTGCTGCTTAGTGTTTTGTTAGAAATTAAGAATTTTTTTTTTGGAATATTACTTGATGAATACATATTTCAAAAGACCAGCAATCGTTTGCTAAATGAGTTTTATATATATATTTGAAATGGAAAATACAGTGTAAAAAAAAAAAAAAAAAAAAAGACTATTACGTAAGAATCAATAAATGTAGTCAAAAATGTACATTTAAATCTAATTTTAATTTAATGACATATTTTTCCACATAATGCATATATCACTAATAGTCAGTATCGGCTGTGATGTCCTCATTGTGAATACATAGCCCCATATACATTTCTGGAGAGCACGAATTATGTAGCCAGAGGTACGTATGGCTGCATTTCATCTTTCAAAAGAACGCTACGGGGTGGTATGATGCCCCTGACAGCTTCTGTTTCTTTTTGCGCTACCAGCTGACCGCTTACCTCTGTGTGGACGCCATTTATGCTGTTAACAGTTTGCCCAGTGGCTCGCTGCGTAGGTCGGCGGACTTAAGACACAGAGCGGAGTTGACTGCAACAACAGGGTTTGAGTTTGGTGAAGAACGGTTCCAGATCTGAAAACGTGGTAAATATCAGGTGGCTTTTCTTTTTCTGGATTGCTTTTGAAAAACTATCGGTTGGGTTTAGGGAAGGGGGTGGGTCAGGCGATCGGTGTAGTCAGTCAGTTGACAGCGGCCTCTGGTGGATTTACGCAAGAACAGCAGGCGCGAATGGCACTTGTGAGAAAAAAAAAAATTGAGATCGCAAAAAGCACACACAGCGGCCTCTGGTGGACAAAACAAAGCAAAAACTGCAAATAAATGTACCTCCTGGGACATATTTAGAACTCTACAGAAATGTATACAGGGGTATGTATCCATAATGAGCCTATGTTGTATGTTTGTTTAAGATATGTCTTATTAGGTTTTCTTTAGTGGTCACCTTTATACAAAATGATCAACAATATATCACAGATATTAAGTTAAGGCCATGTATTTGAAACTGGGCATAATAATAATAATAATAATAATAATAATAATAATAATAATACATTTTTTAATTATTATTTTTCATTGTAAAATTACTGTTTTTAAGCAATTGACATAAAAAGCATTGTAAGCTCCTGAATGTTCTCCATCACTTAATTCCCACAATGCAACTGCTGTGGTAAACATAAGAACAACTATGCAACCGACCCCTGTGAGCTGATAATAATGACCCTGATCTGATCAATTGAATACCATTTGGTAGTAAACCTTCCATCTTACTTCATAAAATAATGCCAAATCCTGAGGATCTCCAGATCGATAAGGATTTAGAGGAAGCCTAAATCTCTAATAGCATCTTAGAAATTGAATGTTTCAACAAACACACAAACAGGCCTGCTTCCATGCTGCTTTTGGAAATAGTGAGGGTGTTTTAGCATATGTTTATTGATGTTTTTGATGTTTTTATCCATTGCTGTTAATCATTGCAGTTTCAAATGTGAATCACATATTTGTCACTACTTTGTCTTCCACATGGCTTGACAATTCACACGCAGCAGACGGGTGCTCAAGAAGACTTCATGCTAGAGAAAAGACATGATGTTTCACAATGTGGCAGTTTAAAAAAATAAAATAAAATGGGTGTATTTGGGTTTTTGTTTTGTAATCAGGCTTAGAAAATTAGTTCAAAGATTTACATGCATCTTCCTGCTTAGGTATATGTATATGTATATATATATATATATATATATATATATATATCTATATATATATATATATATATATATATATATATATATATGGGCAACCCAGTGACGCAGTAGGTAGTGCTGTTGCCTCACAGCAAGAACGTCGCTGGGTCGCAGGTTCGAACCTCGGCTGGGCTGGGTCAGTTGGCGTTTCTGTGTGGAGTTTGCATGTTCTCCCTGGGTTCGCGTGGGTTTCCTCCGGGTGCTCCGGTTTCCCCCACAGTCCAAAGACATGCAGTACAGGTGAATTGGGTAAGCTAAATTGTCCATAGTGTATGAGTGTGAATGTGTGTGTGTAAGTTCCCAGAGATGGGTTGCGGCTGGAAGGGCATCCGCTGCGTAAAAATCGTGCTGGATAAGTTGGCGGTTCATTCCGCTGTGGCGACCCCGCAAGGGACAAAGCCGACAAGAAAATGAATGAATGAATATATATATATATATATATATATATATATATATACACATACACATATATATATATATATATATATATATATATATATATATATATATATACACATACCCCGTTTCACACTAATACGTTTTAGTTTTAAAATGCATACGTTTTGCTATGTTTACACCTTCCATCCACACTACCCTGGAGTTTTCCAGCCCTGAAAATGGAGCGTTTTGGAAATGCTGAAGAGGCCATTTTCGTTTAAAAATGCTGCTGCTCCATGTCAGTGTGGATGGAGGAAAATGGAGACATCTGAATGAATTAATATATTAACTTTGTGACCAGCCAAGACACGTTACCTGAGAATAAGTAATAGATTTAAAAGACCGAAGAGTCGTAAGATAGAGACAAGATGAATAAAATATCACGTTTAACAAAAATGAGTTGAGATAAGATCCAGTGGAAGATCCTTGATGAACTGTCAGACGTGTGCTGCTCACATCTGGGGAGGTGTGCTCAAAGCACCCGCTGACTGCCTGGAGATCAGACATCCGCATACGTTGGAGTGTATGCCAAAGTGAGTGTATGGTCATGTGATGAGCAGTTTTAGCTGGATGGAGATCTTTTCAGAAACACTAGATGAAACAGCAGTGTGGACGTAGATAATTTTTGTTCTAAAACACTATTTAAAAACTAAAACATATTAGTGTAAACAGGGTCTAAAACTAAAATGAAACAAGTGCATTTAACTTATAATGTATATTGCTAAATATAACTTGTAATGAATATTATGTTCATTAAACGTTAAATGTTATGTAAACTCCCAACATGCTTATTATAAAAAAGAAATCAGAAAAAAAGTGTCAGTTGTACATTTAAGTTAAATTATAATTTAATGTTGACTCAAATGGATCAAGATCACAGTTACACAAATGATAGTTTTTCAATTTGATTTAAAGCAGTGGTTTAAAGCAAGCAGTTCTCTCTCTCTCTCTCTCTCTCTCTCTCTCTCTCTCTCTCTCTCTCTATCTCTCTCTCTCTCTCTCTCTCTCTCTCTCTCTCTCTCTCTCTCTCTCTCTCTCTCTGAAAACGGATTGGTCTAGGGTTGACTGATGTTATTTTGGTGTTTAGGGAACTTATAAAATCCTGTATTAAAAAAAAGAATATGGCTCTTTCTTAATTCCAAGAGTGCAGAGAATGGACTTGCATTCTTGTGAAGACCAGTCTTGCCAAGTTACCTCGGAGGAACAAACTCAGAAGACAGCAAGAACAAAGAACGCGTCCTGTGTGAAATGAGATGCTGCAATCTTCCCTGGTTCTTCCTAATTGTCACATGACCTTCACGCATTTTCAACGGAAAATTACTCAAACGTTACAGCATTCATACAGCGATGTATTGTTTACAATACAAATAAAACTAATTTTAATACGAATTTCAGCAAATAAACCCCCTTAATGTGTTTATGCCTTTATTAAGATTTTCATGGAAATGTTTACTTTCACCGTCTCATTTAGGAAAACTCTTGACACAAATAAGTTATATCTCCGAACTTTAATAATAAATATAAAATGCTACGCTTTCCACCTCCTTTATTCAGCTACAATGACTTCTAGGAATCTAGAATGAGTTCGGTGCTCAAGTCTGCATCGACGCAAGATATCAAGAACACTTCCGGGAACTTTCACGCATCCTCTGTTCTTGCGCTCTTGAGTTTTGGAACTGAACTTTGGTGGTTGATGATGACGTTACACTAGAATATGAGGACACAATATTGCTGAAGAACGCATGTTGAGAAACAGCCTATGCTTATTATAAGTTGATGATGATTTTTAGATCTAAACTGTGTATTGATGAATGTGTCTGTGAAGTTGGTCATGATGGTTGTTGGACAATTCTAGGTTGATTGGTGAATATATCTGTATATATATATATATTTTTTTTTTTGTATATCTGTATATATGTATTGTGCATTATTTCACTATTTTTTACCTTTTGACTTTTCATCAATGTGTTAAAAAATAGTTGTAAATCAGGTTTGGTAAAAGTCAAAGTCCCTCTTTCTGACTCTCTCTTTCTCTCAATTCAATTCAATTCAATTCAATGCAATTCAATTCAATTCAATTCAATAACTGCTTAATTAGCATGACAAATCTTGCAATTGTGTTGCCAAATCATTTTAAAAGTGTACATTAAAAAGAACATACATGTCGGCGCAATAGGCTAATGGTTAGCGCACCGACATATTGTGCAGTAGCACCTCAGGGTGTCCCGAGTTCAAATCCCGGCTCGAGGACATTTCCCTACCCTACACCCCTCTCTCTCTCCAAGTTTGTTTTCTGTCTCAATACTGTCCTATCTAAAAAAGGCCAAAAGTAAATCTTTAAAGAAAAAAAAAAGAACATATTTATTTAAAAAAGAAACCATAGTAAATGGTGGCACAGTGGCACAGTGCGTAGCACTGTTGTCTCACAGCAAGAAGGTCATTGGTTCGAACCCTGGCTGGGTCAGTTGGTATTTCTGTGTGGACTTTGCATGTTCTCCTTGTGTTAGTTTGGGTTTCCTCCGGGGTGCTCCGGTTTCCCCCACAGTCCAAACACCTGCTATAGGTGAGTTGGGTAAGCTGAAGTCTATAGTGTATGTATGACTGTGTATGGGTGTTTCCCAGTGATGAGTTGCAGCTGGAAGGGCATCTACTGCAAAAAACTCCACTGTGGCGACCCTTGATTAATAAAGGGACTAAGCCGAAAAGAAAATGAATGAATAAATGAACATAGTAAACACAGTAAATAATAGTAGTTAATAATAATAATAATAATAATAATAATAATAATAATAATAAATTAAAAAGTAAAAAACATACAAATAAAAAATCTGAATAAACTCTCTCTCTCACACGCACACACACAGTCTTTCTTTTTCTCTTTTGTATTTTTTTTATTTTTTACATTGTAAGGTTTTACAATAATATTATTTTTCACTGGAGCTTGTGCACCATTCATGCGCAACACACATTGTTCACCATCATAACAAAAGCTTCATTCATACATTAGCTCACACACAAGCTGATAGTTTTGAGTCCGCTCCATTTAAAAGAGTCAATAGTACATTAAACGGTGTGATTCCCTTTGAGATGGATTGTGCAAACCTCATTCGATCTCTACCGCTTATTGATGGCGTCTCTTCCATGAGAACCTCTCCGAATATTCTCCTCACTTCTTTTGGATGCCGGGTGAGGTGTGCGGGGAGCTTAATAATGAGGCCAGGCGATCGTCTTATTAAGCATCCTGGATGACTGGGAGCCTATTCGATTTAAGTGACTGATTAATGCCCACGTGCTACGGCTCTCAGATCAAAAGACTCAGTGATCTTTACCTGACTGGGGCTCTATGAGTGCCGTCAGTTCCTACTGCTGTCTCTGTTGTATTTCACTCAGCTGCATATTGCTGTTTGTTGAGGTGGCCTGAGGTCCAGACGAGGACGGCTGTCATTCCTGCGCTCTGCTGCATGTTTGTTTGCATAAGTATTTGTACTCCAGCCAGATAAGAAATTATCCCATCATTGGGTTGCAGTCCCATGCGACTTGCGTTTGGCAGCGGTTCGGCGATCAGCATTTCGCATCACGTTCGGTAAACAAAGCCACCTTGGCGCCCCATGCTGCGAGAAGAGCGGGCGGCTGTTGTTTGCTGGATTATTTGTATTCTCCCACATTGATCTGCGTCACTAAGCATTTAAGGAGCTTTGTCGGGGACTCGAAAAATTGTGTTTTCTTCTTGATGATTTCTTCGTATTCTGTTACCCCCAAAAAAGTGAGACGGATTTAAGATAATTTAGTTTGAAGCTTAAATATTTCCTGCTGTGTCTGTGTGGGTATCTTAGGAAGGGGCTTTGAAAGTGGCGTGGAAAGAATGACTGAGTGCATGAGGCATATGGGAGATCATGAAGATTATTGTTGTTATATTGAGTCTATACACTGTAAAAAGTGATTAGTTACTTTACTTTAAAGTGAGTTGCCTTAAAATTCAGATCTTAGCTATTTTATCAATATTCAGGAATCGACAAAGCCACATGTCTGCATCGACAACACCTCATAGGGATAGCAAATTCACATGCACATTTGAATGATTTGATTGGTTGTTTAGGAATGATGCTAAATTCTAATTGTCTTTGAGGCATAGCAGTCTTGGCAGAGAGGAACTGATCAAGTGTGAGCCTTACATGACCCAAAAAATATATAAAAATATGCCAAAAAAAAAACAAAGAGAAGAGAAGAAGGGGAAAAAAAACAAGATAAAGGAAAACTATTTCTCACTAATTTGTACTTTTCACTAATTTGTCTGGGTGGAAAGAAACTAGTCAAGTGTGTTGAGCCGAACATGACATGGAACCAAAAAGGATGTTGCCAAAAAAAGAGAGCAGGTGCAGTAGTATGCATTTGCATGCAGTATAGCAGTGGCTCCCAAAGTAAGGGTTGGGACCCCCTGGGGGGGTCGCAGGACAATGACAAGGGGTCGCTTGGTGATTTCCAAAACACAAATAAATTTTAATAAACTCTTAGAATTAGTATGTTTTATTCATAACCCACAGACGATAGTTAATAGTTACATTAAATAAAGAAGACATACAAATACAAATTTACTAGTCTTTAAAAAAAAAAAAAAAATCCATTAGATTGCGGCCCCTGGAGTGTTTGGAGTAACCATGCAGCAATAGTGTCATCTGCAGCAGATTGATTTCATGGGGCCAGGTTAAACTTTCTGACAACCTTTATGGCACTCTAATACATTAAAATATGATATTTGAGGTTAATATTAAATGAAATTAATAAATGACTATAAAAAAATATATGGTTATTAGACTTTTTTGTGTTGTCAATATGCTCATGTTTACATAGGCCTGTAGTTGTGTGTGCAATGTTTGCATATTTATAACCACCTTCTAGAAAAATGGGGGTCACGAGTCACCAACATTGTTATTTTGGGGGTCAAGGGATGAAAAGTTTGGGAACCCCTGCAGTATAGCACTATTTAGACAAAATTATTCTGCGCTGCATTAACATGAATAGGAATCTTTTTTTTGCGATAGAGGATGGGGTTCATTTGTTCGTTTGTTCATTCGTTCATTCGTGCGTACGCTCGTTCACTGATTTATTTGTTTATTTGCTTATTTATTCACTTATTTACCTACTTTATTTATTTACTTATCTAGTTATTATTTGCTTACTTATTTACTTTTAAATAATATGAATCTTTTTTTTTATCTTAATCTTTTTGGTTGTTGGTTAATCTTAGTTGTGATTAATGTTGTTAATAATATTAACAATAGTAACATTAATAATAGTTGTGTGTGCAACTTTTGCATATTTATAACCATGAACCAGAAAAATGGGGGTCGTGAGTCACTGACATTGTTATTTTGGGAGTCGCGGGCTGAAAAGTTTGGGAACCCCTGCAGTATAGCACAATTTAGACACAAAATTGTTCTGCGCTCCATTAACATGCATGGGAACCTTTTTTTGCGAAAGGGGATGGGAATCGCTTGTTTGTTTGTTCGTTCTTTTGCTTGTTTACTGATTGATTTGTTTAGTTGCTTATTTATTCACTTATTTACCTACTTTATTAATTTGTTTATTTTTTTATTTAGTTACTAATTTACTTACATACTTATTTACTTTTAAATAATATGAATCTTAATCTTTTTGGTTGTTGGTTAATCTTTTTTTTTTATCTGTTGTCTACGTGGAATCCATCTTTCCATAGGGCCCAAGAATCTGTGCTACACTTCTGATCACATGACCATAATCCTGCAGAAAGTTTACTGCTGTTGTGTGTCAGATATTCAGATAGGATGGTGGGACTGACCATTATGTTACATCATTAAAACGACTGCGATTGTTCCACTTTTTTTCTTCGTTTATTGTTTTAACTGCTCTACTTGCTGGAAATGAATAGTCATGAATCACGCATTGGTTAATGTGAATTTTTACAGCGATGCGGGGGCGGACTTGCATTAAACCAACAAGATTGAACTCAACCGATTGAGCCCCTTTATGCAGACGCATAGCGTGAGTGAGATTTGTGCCGAAGATTATAGTATGAATGAGGCTCTCTGCAAATAACTGCAATCAATCCTGTAATGGGAGCATCAGGAGAGGTCTCGTTAATAAGGAAGAAAAGAGCATCAGTAGAAGAAGAGAGAAATCAAAGTTGCATGCTGGGATATTCATATCTGAGAGGGGAGACTGGAATTATTTGATACTCGCTGAAATGAGTTGACTGCATGTGGGCTAAAGAAACACCCCACAGATGCACGGAGGGATTGTGTATTTGCAGGATGTGTTTAATGAATATTTCACCATTTTTTTTGCATGCATGCGCTGATAAAACAAAAGGACGCTGATTGGTTGGAGAGCTGTGGGATGCGTAGCTTGAAATAATGTCTTTGAGGTGAATTCCAATTAAGAGTTTCGTTGCACAACTAATATCCCTCGATGGAATATATCATTTATTTAATTATTTATTTTTACATCCTGTTTGTCTACTGGAAGCGGCACTCCACGTCGAGTGCAATCTACTTGTGAATTTAATTCCACTTTTCCTTTTTCCTTGTCGTAGTGTCCTTTTGCCATTTACAAATGTTTAACCTCGTATCTAGTGCTAAATGGAAACAAGAAGTCAATAAACAACATTCAGATTTTCATACGGCTGGTGGTTGATAGTGAAGTGGATGAAATCATTTGTGAAGAAGCCTCTCTTCTTTTTTGTCAGGACTGTTGAGCGCTGAGGTTGAGTAAAAGCTTTTTGTGAATCTCCACAAAGGTCGTATCGACCTCCTCCACTAAAGTTGTAAAGGAGGGAAATGCCATAGAGTAATTTGACGGAAGGTAAACAAACTCTGACACGTTTGAAATGAATGTGCTAGACAAAAAAGTAGAATGCGGATGCCATGCTAACATAATAGTGTTAGATTGAAATACTGTGATACAGTGCTCAGCATATATATGTACACCCCTCACAAATCTATCTTTTAAATTCATATTTTAATAGGAAGCTATACAGTATTATATTTGGGCAGATACAATAGATTAGTCAGTACTGAAGCCAAATCTGGAGCTTATCTAACAAAATAACTTACCATTACCATTACCAAAAACTAGTACACCCAAATTTATATATTATACAAAAATATTAAATATAAATTTAAAAAGAGGAAAAATCAAGAGAAACAAAAAAAAAAAAAATGGAAAAATTTAGTTGGTTGTAATTGTTTTTGCAATATTTTGCTTGGATTTAATTGTATTATCTTTCAATTTTTAAATATATTTGGTGACTAAAATAATATTTTAATAAATATATCTGTTTAATAAATCTGTTTTGTTTAAATGTACCAAAATACATTGTCTATATTCACTGATAAATGGATAAAATATTCATTTTCAAAATGGGGTGTATTTAATTATGCTGAGCACTGTTTATAGAAACTGCCAGATTTTTATGTATAGTAATTTAATTACAAAACAAATGTTACTGTAAACCATTTATTTATTTATTTATTTATTTTTCAAGATGTGTGGGATTACATCTGCATATTTTATGGCAATAGCTGGCATTTGTTTATTAATATTAAAGGGATAGTTCATGCCAACGTTTAAATTTGCTCCCAATTTGCTCACCCTCACATGGTTCCAAACTTTTAAGAATTTCTTTCTTCTGTTGAACACAAAAGAAGACATTTTGAAGAAAGCTGAAAACCCGTAACCATTGCTCTGTATACTAGGAAAACAAATACTATGGAGGTCAGTGCTTACTGGTTTCTAACATTTTTCAAAATATCTTCTTTTGTGTTCAATAGAATAAATAAACTCATAAATGTTTAAGGGTGAGTAAACAACGACAGAATTTATTATTATTATTTATCTTTACTTGGTTTCTTTGCTCACTTTTTAAATTAAATGAATTTATATATTTTTTTTTTATTTTAAATTGCAATAACTGCTCTAAAATATGACATCAGGGTTTTAGTATAGGGCACATGCATAGCTAGATTTGTTATTATGATTTTATTTTGACCTTGGAATAGTCTCAAAGTGAATAGAAGTGTGTTTAAAGTCTGAGTTTGTGGTGATGTATTATTTGTAAGTCTAATATTCCAGTAAGAAAAATTTCAGTTAAGTTAACCCAGCTTGGTTTAAAGTTTTATTTTATTTATTTATTTATTTATTTATTTTTGATCAGCAATTAAAACGTTTGTAAGAAATTTAGAAAAATAATCAGCAGCTTGAATGTTATAATGAAGTAATTGAAATAGTTACATTATATTACATTTTTAAATAGCTTAACTTGCTATGTATAACCGATTACATTTTCAAAGCAATCCTCCCAAATGAGTAATAATAATAATAATCATAATAATAATAATAATAATAATAATAATAATAATAATAATAATAATAATAATAATAATAATAACATTCATTCATTAATTTTCCTTCGACTTAGTCCCTTTATTCATCAGGGTTTGTCACAGTGGAATGAACTACCAACTTATCCAGCGTATGTTTTACACAGCCAATGCCCTTCCAGCTGCAATCCAGCTCTGGGATCCATACACATTCATTCACACACATACACTATGGCCAATTTAGTTTATTCAATTCACCTATAGCGTATGTCTTTGGACTGTGGGGGAAACCGGAGCACCTGGATGAAACCTACGCAAACACAGGGAGAACATGCAAACTCCACACAGAAATGCCAACTGACCCAGCCAGGACTCGAACCAGCGACTTTCTTGCTGTGAGGCGACTGTGCTAACCACTGAGCCACCGTGTTGCCCCATAATAATAATAATAATAATAATAATAATAATAATAATAATAATAATAATAATAATAATAATAATAATAATAATAATAACGTATTAATAATAACAACAACAATAATAATAATAATAATAATAATAATAATAATAATAATAATAATAATAATAATAATAATAATAATAATAGCCAACAGGCACAAACAGAGGCTCAGAAAAAAACCAACAAAGTGTGTTTTTCCCCTCTGTCTGCATTGGGCTGTGAATTTACAGACAGCGTGCTCATAAAACTCAGTACACTATCAGCATTCACAGGTGAAAAGAGAACGCTTGTAAATTTCTGCCGCAGTGTCCACACCTCTCATTCGAATAGCACCGATCTCGGGGAAGAATGATTAAAACATACATTAGGTGATATAAGAGTTGACGCGGACATTGATTGAAGCATTAAATATTCCTGTCTTTTACAACTCTCCCTCGAGAGGACTCATTCAGTCATTTCCCTGCTTCCAGTAGAGCATTGGACACAAGATTGCCATTGCCGGGTTCATTACATTGCAGCTTTAGTTAATGAAACGAACCCGGGCTGATGCAGGGGCCCTTTATGTGCGCCGATCAATCGGGCCCCAGTAAATCTTAGCTTAACCGTTCCCTCTCATCTCAGTGCTCTGTAAAAAAAAAAATAAAAAATCTGCTACTCTCTGGCCAGCCATCAGACACTGCAATTTATCATAAAGGATGGTGAAGATGGAAGTTATATATAGCTGGCTGACCTTTCTGAGACGTACATCTGTCTGTCACCCATACAGGCTTTGTGTGTGCGCTGTGCTGATTGTTATTTACTGCCGACAATGCTGCAACCTGAGGTTCTCTATTAGTCCACACACACACACACACACACACACACACACACACACACACACACACACACACACACACACACACACACACACACACACACACACACACACACACACACACACACACACACACACACACACAGAATAGCTGATAGACATTTGGAAGCACAAAGACGTGTAATATTTAGCAATCTTGCAATCTGAAAAGACCTACCCATGCACCCCCCCTGTGCTTTATATGAAAATTCATGCGCAATCAACACGTCTCTTCTTTAAATGCTAGTTCTCATCTTTTACGTCTCTCTCTATTTATCTTAAATATAGAAACGCACACATGCACACACTTTCGCCGCTCCCGCAGAGTCATTGTGTTGAAGGGAGCAAAACAATGGTGATTTTAAGGCACTTTTATCTACATCAGGACCAATTTACTTCCCAAAAAAAACAACAATTGCCATCGCTAACCGAGTAGTGTGGCCGCTGGCGCATTTACATCAATGCAGCCAGGAATGATTGTGAATGCCACATTGTATAAAGACTTTTATTGTTGCAAAAAAATGCTGCGATTCTATATATAAAAAATAATAATGAAAATAAAAGAGGTGGGGGATTGTTTCCGTCTAACGCTTCTGCTTTCTTTTCTTTCTGTCTTTTTTGGATTTGTGAAATACACAGAGTCTGCGTTAATTTGTCAGACATGATCATGCCACTGTAGAAACTGAAGTTTGATTGTGGGAGTGCAGTGTTCAGCTGCTGGGCTGATTACTTTGTGGAACATTTGATGTCTACAATGTGCTCTAATTCACTGTTGTAATGGAAGTCATCAGTGCTAATTCTCAGCTTTGATTTTCGACAAAAGATGGTGATTTAGCATTGCCCGGGGTTTCTCAGACACCTGATGTTCTCTTCTCAGACTTGAAAGCAATTTTATTATTATTATTTTTGAGAACACATTTGTTATAACCCACCCCCCACCCTCCAACATCCATTCAAATGTTTTTTTTTTTTTTTCCTATGGTCATTTATTTCATTTTTTCTTCCCTGCAATCAGTTTTGAGCAACATTATGCTTAACTGCCCTCAGAAAAAAAGGAATTGTGGTTTATTATAAGACAACATAAAACATTTATCACAGACTAGATGTACTATTTTAGTGTCTGCATCAAATTAACTTTACAGAAATTATTTTGTATAGAAAGCATATAGAGGAGGTCAAAACATATTTAATATAATATAATAATGATAATAATATTATTGTTGTACTCAATCAATTGTAATCAATAATTTTGTAATCAAATTATTGTTGTACTGAACATATATATATATTTTAATATATGAACGTGTTAGATTGAATGACTAAAATTAATGAATACTAGCAAGATATTATAATGTTTAGAAACAAATGAAGCCGTATTGTACACACTCACATGCATGTACACACTCACACATACGCACACACACACACACACACACACACACACACACACACACACACACACACACACACACACACACACACACACACACACACACACACACACACACACACACACACACACACACACACACACACACACACACACACACAAGAACATATTAGTGATATCAGTGTTAATTAAAACATTAAAAACATTGCTAGTTTTAATTTATAATAAACTAAAAATTCATTAAACCTAAATAATATAAAAATATATAAAATGACAAAAGCATAAAATAAAACTAACTATAAAAGTATTGAAAATATTTATAAAAATTTCATATTTATATTTAAAAGGCAATACCAGAGCTCCAAAAATACCAATTTTTTAAAATAAAAAGGCTAACGCAAAGCGTGTAATGTTTTGAGGACATTGGCTCTTCATCGGAAAGTATTCATCACAGCATGTTGCTCTTTTTGTTACACTTCTGAATCACATGATGTCATACATTATCTCACAACAAAATAGAAAAATACACATTTGTAAATTACACAACTTACATATTCAAAATGGAAATACAAAAGCAAATCCTAATAATACATCACAAATAAAAAAAAAACATAAAACAATACAATGCAACAAAATATAGCCCAAAAAACTTTTACCCAAACAACTCACTAGACATTAAAGAAATAGGCGAATATCAAACTTCTCATTTAAACCTATGGGAGACACTTTGTCTAGAGTGAAAATCCAAAAGGCTTTTGAATTTTTTAAAGGCTCGTCTTACCAACATGACATAAACCACACTGGCACCGCAACATATAGATTACGTTAGCTGTTTTGTACAGATTGTGCCTCAATTTTTTTTTATTTTTTTGCTGTATGGGGATGAGTAAAAGCTGACAATTTGTATGTGAAAGTGTATTGTTGACAATTCACACATTTAAAATTCCCATGTGGTATCCAAATATTAAAATAATGAAATTTCAAATTCATATTTGCCACAATCAGAGTCATACATTGTATGATATGTAGTGAAATGCTTATGCTGTGTTCACACCAGACATGGCACGCATGAGTAAATCATGCTATTCGTGCATAAATAAACATTTTGAGTTTATTGCTTCATTCGTGCGTCAAACTCACTTCACAATAGATGCAGATTCTGGGCAGGGCTTCTGTCTGCCCAGTGACTCTAGCTTCATTGCTAAGTAGCTAACATGGATTTTAGATAGTAGCTGTGCTTTATGCGCTTTAGGAAGGCTGAAAAACAGTGTAGATTCGTTCGGCACCATGTCTGAGTCCACTAGATATTTCATGCACCCAGCTCTGTGAGTTCATCAACTCCTCCAGAAACCATACCTGGCTGATTGGGGCTTTCAGCGGTGCTTCAGAGTGAGCCGAGCCCAGTTTGACGAACTATTGTTCGTTGTTGCCAAGAGAATTTCCCCTCGGGACACTACATCATAATCAATCTCCTACAAGAGCAAGCTCGTGATTGGTTAACACAGCACGGATGTCCGCTGAAGTTCAGATTTTCCCACTTGAGTGATTCACGTGAAACATGCGATACACGCATTTAGCATGTCAAACATGCAAAACGATCAACTTGCACTGCTTCACTTGCGCGAATCGCGTCATTCACGTTGTCTCATTTCCGCGAATCGCACCTCAGGATGTCTATTCACTTACTTGCATTGAGTTAACATGTAAATCACTTGCGCTTGACGCTTCATCCGCATCTGGTTTGAAAACAGCATTACACAACCACTCTTGACCTTAATATAAAAACAATAACAAAAAAAATTAAATAATAACAATAGAATCTAAATTATGGAGAAATAAAAGTTATGCACTATAAAATAAAAGCAAATCTAAAATATTTAAAGACTTTCGATAGAGTATGTTGCTGTAGAAAAAACATTCCAGTGAATAAAAACATATAAAAGAGCTATTGGTACAAACAGAAACATGGAAATGTTTCTAAAAAAGTTAACAAAACTATAGCAAAAAACTGTAATAAAACACAAATTGGTGTCTAAATAAAAGTAAAGTAACAATGCTGTGTAAATATTTTCTTATTTTAAATAACAAGAGCATGCCACGTATAAAAGAAAAAGAAAATATATTACAATTTATAGGTAAATCGACTGGATTGATTTTAATTCCAATTTCATTCTTCTGAGCACAAATGGCATCAACACACAGATTGTGTCCAATCTACTCTTGTCATGTTTAGTTAATCTGGAACGTTGGCATCATAATAGCAATCCCATTTCTCTTTCTTCCCACATTTTTTGTCCAACGTTGTCAATCGGTAGTCAGTAAGTGTAACACAGCAGTGTGCAGCACTGAAGGCAGGCCTCCAGGGGCCGAAGCCAATGCGATTCGTGTTTGGGTCTAAATAAGTTGATTGAGTTTGCTGGTGACAATGTATAGTGCGAAGGACTTGGTAATGTTGTTAGAGAATTAGTGCTCCATGATGAATTGTGCGACAGAGCGGCTCTGACAGCCCCATGGTGGTTTACTCTTAGCTGTGCAGTTTATACTCATTTAAACGCCAAGGACTTTTCACTTTTGTTTAAGGCATTTATTCCTGGCCCCCTGCATGACAGCAGAGCTCACTGTTGAATGGTAAAAAGCCCTATATGTTTGGATAAAAAGTTCAGCGTCGCTTGAGTTAATCAGTTTGTGGAGTTCTTTTCCTTCTTAGGATTGCAGGATATTGAAGGGTCCTGTATTAAAACATTGACAGACAATCAATGTCCATTATACGTCGTGCTTAAGCCTTTAAAACGCTACATGACGAAACCATAAGTAAACAAAGAAATAATCTTAAAGTGCATTAAATTGACAAAAAACACCAGATGTGAAAGCACTTTCTTAAGTTACAGGAGCTGTACAGGAACCAACCATTGTGCCCAATAAGACTTCATTTAAAGGTGCCGTATGTAAGTTTTTGACTCTTCTAAAACATAAAAAATACCATAATATGTTTGCAGATATTTAAAAAACATGCCAAGTAAACATTCTTGTTTATCTGAAAAACAATGCTGAAGTCAGATATTCGGCTTTGAAAATGTGAGTTACATGCCAGAACGGCTGTCATTGTTTTGGTCCCTTTAACCCGCCCAATGGCAGTTTAACCAATTATATTTCAGCACCCTGGGCTGCCTTGTTGGAAAACTGCATATTTCATTCATTTCAGACGCAGATTCAGAGTTCCACATTAGGTCATTAATTAGCAAATAAAAAAAAAAAAAAAAAAAAAAATATATACATATATATATATATATATATATATATATATATATATATATATATATATATATATATATATATATATATATTACGAATGTGAACATTAGGTGAGCAGGTTACATTGTAGCCCTGTATCCTAACAACACGTGTACGTGGCGAGATTTGCAGTGATAAGCAATTTGGCCGTTTGCACCAGTCGAAGCCTGACATAAATTTAAATACAGCCATTCAGAAGCACAGAATATGCCTTACTCACGAAATCCCAAGGTTTATAATCTAATTAATACACACAAAACTTTAACATTATTACACGTACATGCTGAATAACTAAGTTATGTGTTGGCTTTGAGTCACTGTTCTAAAGTTCAATTTCAAATGGTTTATTTTATTTTCAAGATCTGAGGTGAAATATCTGCTGCAGCTTTCAGTAGTATGGTAATAAATGCCATGTAAAATGACGTTTAAACTCACATTGTTAGCATTTAACACTGGATAAAGCACATGAGGTGTACCTGAGGTGATCATGCTATCAAATTTTCTGTTCTGCTTAAAAAAAATAGAAGCCACTTCTAAAATATACATTTCAGGTGTTGGCTAGGACAAAAACTCCTTTTAAAATTAAATATTCCTTCTATCGCTGGCCGTTGCTTTTATTTAAAACATAATTTAAATCAACCTTAAATCAGCGTTTGGTCTCGATAGTCAGGCTCGCTCCTGTTGGTTCTCAATCTGGCAACTTGCGCTTGCTTGTGTTTTGATCCAGGAATGCAATACGTAGTTCAACCACTGGGTGTCAAACTTACATACTGCACCTTTAAAAGAGTTAACAATTGAGTTGATAACTCAATATTTTGTCTTTTTAAAAATTGTGTTTTAATTAATATTCCATTTAAAAATAAAAAAAGTGATTAATGTAAATTAGTTAAAACAGACTTATGTGTTTTTTTTTTTTTTGCAGACTTATGTGATTTTAGTTAATCCAAAATTATTACTATCACTATTATAATTACCAAAATAATTACACGATTTTTGCCTGAAATATGAGCCAAATAATAAATAAATAAACAATAATAATAATAAAAACTATGCTGCATTGCACTGCCCAACAATGTTCACTAGTTCCACATATTGGCTTAAATATAATTTAAGTTATTGAGTTGCATTTAAAAAGTTTTGCAAAATCACTAATCATTTTAGGTTTTGGTTTTTAACCAAGTGCAGTCAGAATTTTTCAGTTTCAGCCTAGAAATAGCCCAACATCAAGGGACATTCCATTTTGTTTGGAAAAAAAAATCGGTTTGACATCAGAACCCAATATCAGGCCGACATCATTGTCGCAACCTAAAATCAACCAAATATCAATGTCTAATGATGTTATAGCTTGACGTTGTGTGGATGTTGCCACTATGACATCTATGAGACGTTGGATTTTGGTTGGCATACCTGACAAATAAATATTATTATTTGACATCAGTATGACATTGGTTTAAGTTGTTGGCTCGACGTTGGGTTTTGGTCAATTTCCAACACAACCAACATAGGCTCATTCTGAAAATGTAGCCCTATACAAATTTCTGGAGATCACAAATTATGAAGGTAGTATGGCTGCAATTTGTCTTTAAAACGAATGCTACGGGACGGTATGGGTACGGGTCAGTCAGTCAGTCGACAGAGACAATTCAGTCAGTCGACAGAGAAATTTGAGATCTGAAAAAGCATACACAGCAGCCTCTGGTGGATTTACGAGAACAAAAACTGCAAAAAAAAAATGTATCTCCTGGGACGTATTTGGCACTCTTCAGAAATGTATATAGGGGCACGTAATCAGAATGAGCCTGGGTTGAACACAACCTAAAATCAACCAAATCTCAACATAATTTGACATCATTATTGGACATCAAAATAACGTTGTTCTTAGATGCTGACTAGACATTTGAATTTTGGTCACCTGACATCACAACTTAAATCTAGTTATTGTCAAGCTAGTTTTCCAGCATGCATCTTCTTGCATGTTTTGGGACATTGAAGGGTCTTGTATTTCCACAGGGTTGAACTGGAGGAACGCCAAATTCTCCTGTCGAGAGAGTCAGCGAGCAGCTCTTCCTTTAACAAAGCAATAACAGCAGACAGGACAAATCCAGCAATGAATACAACTGCGTCTCAATAAAGACACAGAAGAGACAACGCTGGATTTGAGCCTGTAGGGCTAGAGATATTAAAAACACGCCGAGCACTTTTTAATGTGTTGGCTTGAGCTGCCGTAATTCAGCGAAGGCGATTATTGATCCTGCTTGCCATTTCTTTCCTCCGTCACTTCATAAAGAATCAGATGACTGGGGAGGTACAGCGGGGTGTGGCTTCCTCCTTCTCTTTTCTCCATTACTTTACCTCCTGATGGCATCGATCTCCAGCCTGGCTTCTTCTCCAGAGATCTGCTGGAGTATCTCTCTGTGTTTGGCTATAGCTTTTATTACAAGCCTCACCCTTTATAAACGTGCAGATCCTCTATAAAT
Source organism: Danio kyathit (assembly GCA_903798195.1). Classification (NCBI taxonomy): domain Eukaryota; kingdom Metazoa; phylum Chordata; class Actinopteri; order Cypriniformes; family Danionidae; genus Danio; species Danio kyathit. The sequence goes on from LR812532.1 coordinate 35,340,950, forward strand.
GATGTCTGGAACGCCGTCTGACCGTGCTCTAACCAAAGGCGCACAAAAGAGGAAACGAGATTATCGATTATTTGAACATCACGAGGATTGTTAACAGAGCAAACATTGCGGTATCGATAATTGGGAGGTAGAAGCTTCTACTGTATATGGGAAGCAAACCATTTCCAGTGTTTCAATATCAAGAGGATGTAGAATTCATTAATGTCCATATGTTTCCAAGTCGGCTTTCTATTCATTACCAAGTGACATACACACTTGTACAGCTACCTTTATAGGGATTTCCCATAGACGTAATTATTTTTATACTGAACAAACTGCATGTTCTATATCCCTACTAAACCTCATAGAGAACATTCTGTATTGTCATATTTTCAAAATACTTTATTCTGTGGGATTTATCTGCAGTTTTTACTCACAGAAATGTCCCCACAAGGTCAAAGTTTACTGGTATCGCTATACTTGTGGGCATGTTTGGTCCCCACAACGTAAGTAATACAAGGTACACACACATAACATACTTTTTTATCTTTTTTATCTATGACATAGTGACATAATGTTGTCTGAGAGTTTAGAAAAGGCTTTCATCTGTTAACTAGGCTGTAGGATTGTGTTATAAAGAAGGTACTTGAACACGAAGTACTTTTTTTCTGTATAAATATTTCATATTAAATGTTTCATTTTTCTTTTTGTTTTACAGTTAAATACTTTTACAACTTGTTAAAGGCACTTCCACATCAAGGATAACCATGTTTACTGTGTATATAGTTTAACATAACTTTATAAATGTAAAAGAATAGCCGATTCCTCAACATCATGATTAATACAAAAATGAAGTCACTTTCAGGAGGAATTTCTCTCCAACTGATGGTCGATACAAACATTGACAGCCAATCAAAATCCATGCGACTTCTTAGGTATTTAAAACATTAGACAACAAAACCAATTTGCAGAGATTGATCAACATGGGTGATTTCAAAACCACATTTTCAAATTCCGCTTCATTCGCGCGTCAAATCCACTTAATTCGCGTGTCAAATTCACTTCAGAACAGACGCGGATTCGCGTGATGGACAGGGCTTCTGTCTGCACGTCTGTAGCTTCGTTGCTAAATGGCTAACATGGATTTTATTGAGAAAATAACTGTGTTTATGTGCTTTTATGAAGGCTGAAAAACAGCGTTGATACATTTGGAGCCGTGTCTGAGTCCATTAGATCCTTTCAGAGGTGCAGCAGCTCTGTGAGCTCATAAACTCCTCCAGAAACTTAACCTGGATGACGGAGGCTTTCAGTGGTGCTTCTGACTGAGCCGAGCCCAGTTTGATGCTACGTGCCACGTCACAATCACGCCCCCACAAGAGCAAGCTCCTGATTGGTTAACGCGGCGCGAATGTCCGCAGAAGTTCAGATTTTTGAACTCAAGCGATTCACGCTATTTGCGCATTAAGCGCGTCAAACGAGCAAAACGCTCAATTCGCGCGTATCGCACCATTCGCGCATTTCGCGCCATCCGCGTCGCGCAATTTGCGTCATTCGCACTGCGACATTTGTGCGTATCGTGTCGCAGGATGTCTATTCGCGGCCTTTGCATTGACTTAACATGTAAATCACTCACGCTTGATGCTTCTTCCGTGTCTGGTGTGAACACAGCATTAGAATTATAAATAGTTGTATTCTGATGTCATCACTTTACTGTGAATTAACAAACAGGACATATTTAAAGTCTGTTCAAGTCCACCATTCAAAGTCTATACAAAATTTAGCATTTTAACCAACAGTAGACCTACACATAGGCCTAATATTATTGTTGCTTTACCATATGTTTGAGATTAACAATAATAAATGCAGACTCATTAAACAGTATTTTACATCTACAGAATCGTGAGAAAATCGTGATCTTGATTTTAAGCCAAAAAAAAATCATGATTCTCATTTTAGACAGAATCGTTTTTTTTTTTTTTTTTTTGAATTGTAGATTTTTGTTTTTAAATGAAAGTGGGTAAAACTCTTTAAACTGTTTATAAAAATACCCATGTACTGTACGTCTGTACATGGCCTTACATACAGTAATGATACACCGTAAAATTGAAAAACACTTTAAGTTGACACTATCTGATAGACAGAGATCAGTTAATTGTTAATCGCAAGTGATCTGTACTATTTATTAAACCCTAGTTAAATCCCTAGTTAAAATGAATTGATTTGAATGATTAACGTTTTGCTAAAAGTGAAGGTTTCTGTTTTGTTTTTTTATTTTTTTGCACAACATAAATGTAAAATAATACAAGACATGATAGATAAAATATAAACAAACATTGTTTTGAATACACGATTTGTGTATCTAAAAGTGACACTAAAAAGTATGTATTTTAACTGTATTGTTATTTTAGACTCCTAAATCTACCTTAAAAATCCAGCTCTGTGAAGAAAAAATGTCTGCTTGCTTTCATAACAAATGTGTGTAAATCCTATAGTACAGAATGTGTAAATATTAAGTAATTATGTCATTTTCAATATTTTCTAGAGATCTTATCTTCAGCAGTAGTTGTTGATTTTTTTTAGATTTCTTTGATTTTTGCTCTCAGTCATGGTGTTGTGCTGACTGAGAGCAGGACTCATTTGCCTTTGTCCTCCAGCGGAGCAGTGGGCTGCACCCTCACCTTCATCCTTTCACTGTCCTATTTCTAATAAATGTGCAAATCGCGTTGGTTTGTGAACCCAGGAGCTTGTGCTCGACAAGGTCATTTCATGGCCATGTTGATGGCAGTATATGGGGGTGGAGAAGTAATATGAAAGACACATTTTACTAAGAGGTAAAAAGCAGTGTGATTTCATTTGCCCTGCTGTGAAAGAGTGAACAAAAATGCATTTAAAGATCTAATGAGGAAAGGTTGTAAATATTCACTTTCTGTTTGGAGGTGACTTTGAAAGTCATTTCATTTTATTTTATAATTTTTTACAATTTATTTTGTTTAGTTTTTTTATTTTTATCTTTTCTTTTATTTTTGTTTTTGTTTTGTTTTATTTTTATTTAATTTTATTTAGTTTAGTTTTTTATTTTTATTTGATTTAGTTTTTTTCTTTATTTTATTTCATTTTATTATTTGTTATTTTATTTTGTTTTTTTTCTTATTTTATTTTATTTTGTTATTTTTCTATTTTATTTAGTTTTTTTGTATTTTGTTTTTTTCTTATTTTATTTTATTTTGTTTTCTTTTATTTAGTTTTTTCTTATTTTATTTAGTTTTTTTTTTCTTTTCTTTTATTTTGTTTTGTTTTTTGTTTCTTGTTTTATTTAGTTTTTTTCTAATTTTTTTATTTTGTGATTTTTTTTCTTATTTAATTTGTTTTATTTTATTTTGTTTTATTTTATTTTGTTTTTTTTTTTGTTTTTTTCTTATTTAAATTTTTTCTTATTAGATTTTTTTGTAGTTTTTTTCATTTAGTTTTTTTATTTTATTTAATGTTAATTATCTTACTTTATTTTATTATTTTATTTATTTTTTTATGTATTTTTTTATTATTTTTTTATGTACACTATAGAACATAATATTAGTTTAACAGAAAATGTCCTTAATCTCTGTTTCAGCAACTTTTTATGTTAAAAATGTATCTTAAATATCTAAAGTGGCTTTCATTTAATTTTTTAGTGTTTGAAATGAAGTACTGTCAAAATTAGCATTATAGCTTACTTAATTGCTATTGCTGTTATCTATCTATCTATCTATCTATCTATCTATCTATCTATCTATCTATCTATCTATCTATCTATCTATCTATCTATCTATCTATCTATCTATCTATCTATCTATCTATCTATCTATCTATCTATCTATCTATCTATCATCTATCTATCTATCTGTCTGTCTGTCTGTCTGTCTGTCTGTCTGTCTGTCTGTCTGTCTATGTATGCTGTTATTATTATTATTATTATTATTATTATTATTAATATTATTATTATTATTAATATTATTATTACTATTAGCAGAAAAAATGGCTTGTTGCTTTAAAATCTATACTATTTTAAAATCAGCTAAACAGGTGTCTTGCTTTTGAAAAAAAAAAATTAATTAATTAAAATTAATTAATTAATATATTAATATATATATATATATATATATATATATATATATATATATATATATATATATATATATATATATGGGCAACCCAGTGGCGCAGTAGGTAGTGCTGTTGCCTCACAGCAAGAACGTCGCTGGGTCGCAGGTTCGAACCTCGGCTAGGCTGGGTCAGTTGGCGTTTCTGTGTGGAGTTTGCATGTTCTCCCTGGGTTCGCGTGGGTTTCCTCCGGGTGCTCCGGTTTCCCCCACAGTCCAAAGACATGCAGTACAGGTGAATTGGGTAAGCTAAATTGTCCATAGTGTATGAGTGTGAATGTGTGTGTGGAAGTTCCCAGAGATGGGTTGTGGCTGGAAGGGCATCCGCTGCGTAAAATCGTGCTGGATAAGTTGGCGGTTCATTCCGCTGTGGCGACCCCGCAAGGGACAAAGCCGACAAGAAAATGAATGAATGAATGAATATATATATATATATATATATATATATATATATATTTACAAGCATGCCAGCTGTTAGTTACTTCCCAGCTCTGATCAGTGCCATGGCAATATTAGTTCTTCCCTATCGATGTTGCCCACGATGACAACAATACAGGGTGAATAGTACTGTATCCTCCAGGTAGCCACTGCTCTCTCCATCTCAGCATATTCAGCACCCATTACAAATTCCAATTATTACTCTCTAAGCCACACAGATCCTGAAAGCTTCTGCATCCTGCGCTGTGATTTGCTTTGTGGCTCCTTATGGGTGTCTCCATGGGAGCCATAACAGTAGTAAAATATTACCTTACTTTTTTTTTTAAACGTGCTGACTACAACAACACACAGCTAATTGAGAACTTACTCGCCAATAATGACTTATCATACTCTGCTCAGCACAGTGCTGATGCAGGCAAGCTCATTTAGCAAGCCAGAGTTTACTGCTTAATGAAGTCTGAAAATGTCAGATGCAGAGAGAGGGAAGGACAAGGGGTTGCATATAGATTTGGCCATTGCGATCCCTTCATTGCAGTGTCCCTTGAGTATGTTTTTCTTATTTATTTCATTATTTACTGTTACGATCTTCATTTACACATTTGCTTAATAGGTAGTTTGGTGGATGCATACAGTAGTGCTGTTTTTATTTATGCCTCTGCCAGGTCAGTAGGTTAAGTATGTATCATGGCTATTCCAGAGTGATGAAATAGACTATTTAATGTATTGCTTCCCTGCTAAAGACATTCTCCCAACTGGTATACAGGCCAGCTGTTGCTTTGCCATGGCTTCCAAACGTATTCCTCCAATAGGTGGTGCTGCACATGATTGATTTGGGCAATCTTGTAGATCATTTCTCCATTTATCTCTCTCGCCACATATAACTGGTCACACTTGGTCTGTAAAGGTCAGTTTGAAGACCTCAACATCGCCCATGGTGTCCCACAGGGCTCAGTTCTAGGTCCTATTCTGTTCCTCATCTACACTCTTTCATTAATTGAGATCGTAAACAAAAGAGACATAATGTTTCACAGCTATGCTGACGATAAACAGCTCTATTTTAAAACCACCACGGTGCTTCCAGAGCACTAGTAAAACACTGATGGAATCAGCCTATTTGCAGCCATAATCATAATGTTTTATCCTCTTTTAAGTACTCTTATCTGCTTCTCTTCTCTGAGATCGCTTAATGCGTTGAAAAGTGCTTTACTAATTGAAATGATTATTAGTAATGAGGTTATACTGGAGATAAGATTGATGTATGCATTGAATTGGTGCCTGTAAATGCTAGATATAAACACCCTGATAACTGTATAATTCCTCTGAAGCTCTCTGTGTGTTTTCAGTCCTCTTTTTACCCCCTGTACAGTGATTGTAGTTATTGTTCTGTGAGGGTGACATAGATGAATGGAGGTAGGGATGCTCTAATTGTTTCTTGTGAGGGGGACTGTCTGGTTGGGTTGTCTCATCCCCTTTTACAGTAAGAACTTCCCTTTTTTTTTTTGCACAACTAAACAAGTGAGAGCTGTTTTCTCACTCACATGTCCAGTCCTTCTTGACTTTTTTTTTTAATCCCATGTATTAACAGAGGCGTATTCCCTTTCTCTTTTTACCCTTCTAGATCTATCTTCTATCTATCTTGAATTACATTTTTCTTCTATCCAATTCACAAAAACTATTTCTTATGAAAAATAACCATGGCTTAATACAAATCAAAGCAAATAATTATTGCAAATCTACATTTATCTTATTACCACACTGCAAATTAACCATGTTTTTTTCTTCACAAAAAAAAAACAGTTTAACCGTCATATTCTAGTAAAATAGTGGTTATAAAAATTTCATTAAAATAAAAAATCATAAAAAAGACAAAATCTGAGTCATTGAATCATTCAAATAGAGTCATTTACCAAAAAATTAATTCAGGAACCAAACATTACTTGTGTATGTTGCATGATGTTGCAAGTGTTCTGCCAGATTTGTTTTGATTTGATCATGGAACAAAAGTTCCGGAAGACATATTTAGTCTAAAATGTAAGTCATTTAATTTAAAGTTCTATTTGTATTTATTTATTTATTTATTTATTTATTTATTTATTTATTTATTTATTTATTTATTTATTTATTTATTTATTTATTTATTTATTTATTTATTTATTCATTTATTCATTTATATTATTATAATTTTCAAACTGTATAAAAGTAATACAACAAAAGTGTGTGGGTAGCTTTGTTACTTGTCAGAAAGGTATGCCCTAGGTATTAATGTTACAGAATGTAATGTGACACGATACAATAACAGAGGCTGTTTGAATGAAAGAGTTGTTTCCCTTCTTACTTGTTTACATAGTATTTAGGATCCATAGGATATTGTTATTTCCTATACAGTTGTTGCTGGAGCACTAATGAAAAAAAGCACTAATGGTTTCCATCGCAAATACCAATAAAAGCAATACAGCCAGGGCTTGACATGAACTTTTTTGTTCACCAGCCACTGTGGCTAGTAGTTTTCCAACAATACTAACCACTGAGCAGTTTCTCTAGCCACAATTTTGTTGTTGGGAAAATATATTTTATATGCATAAATTTGACTGTGGCATCTAAAATTACTTAATTTACATTTTGTGTTGTCCACTTGTTCATTTCACTTTTTTGTGTGTTGTGTATGAGCATATCTGCTCATGAGCATAGGCAATGAGCAATTACTCAGACTTTTCAGGACTCAACATTAAGGATTTAGCTCATTTTTCTCTGGCTACACCAAACAATTAATGATTAAGGCATTTATTACTATTTTATTACTTATTATTAAGTAATTAATTCTTAGCTAAAATTTTAACTAATTAAAAAAAATAATAGTAGTAAATATATATATATATATATATATATATATATATATATATATATATATATATATATATATATATATATATATATATATATATATATATAGCTGTATACGGGCACTTTTTATTTAACAAAACCTTTCTTTAAAATAAAAAGGCATTTTAAAAATAACTATTGTCATGCTAAAGGTCCCAGACCACCAGTTAACTATACATAAATGGGAAGTTAATCTCCTATTAAAGCAATGTTATTGTAAAGGCTGATAATTAAACCATAAATAAAAAAACTGTAAGCAAAAGAAAGCAGGTGGAAAATCTATTGTTTGCGATAATGAAAGTATGATCACGTGCACACAGTAAACATTAGGCCCAATAATAATCTGTTCAAAGAATGGTAAAAATCGAAAGCGGCAACTGACATTTTTTAAAAAAAGAATCTGAAGCTCTTGAAAGCAGCAGGACTGTGAGTGCACGAGCATCATTTTTTTTGTCCAGTGTATTTTAAAGAGAACTGATTACACAAGTTGCAATTGCAGGCATGTTTGCTTTGCGCAAGAAAACAGGAACGCGCAAGCTTTATAAACTCTCTTGCACATCACATCAACCATGCGTGCAATACTAAAGCCCTCGTCAGTGAGTGAAAAAAGCCTGCATCTCACCGTGCGCCTGATCATCCTCTCATTCGGTATTCACCTGATTTCTTTTGCTCGTGCGAACAGTTATTTTGTTAGTCGTGCTGTTTTTCAATGAACTACAATTTACAATTGCATTTAGTGGCTTGGCAGGTGTTAATGTCAATATTGTTATGCATTTGAATTGTTTCTAGTGTGTGTTGGGACATATGATCCATCAGGATTTGGTGGGTTTTAACATGCCGCCAATGGAAGGCAACAAATCAGTAGTATGGACCTGTGGGCCCCATTGTAATTTCCATTAAAACCAATACTATTCCCATTATAACTATTACATTTTTCCCCCACAGAGGGCATTTAGAGTGTGACATGTTTCAATTTCCTTCCTAAAAAATACATAATTTCAGCGTACTTTCTCATCAACGTTGAGCCACTTCTAGAGACAGGCAGTGATTTTGGCTGAATTAAAAAGCGAGGCTGATCTGAGAATGGTTTAGTTATTACCTTTGCACAGCCAAGGGTTTGCATGAATGCCACCGAGTCCAGACCCCCATAAACTCTCAACTCCATTTACAACACTGCTTCAGCAGGGTCTCGGTCCCCACCGCCTGCATAACAAGATGTGCCTTGAGTAATGTTCTCATCTGCTGGAAATAACACAACTAATAGTGAGATGCAACAAGGCCCTGCCGCTCCTATTATCAATATGTGGCAGGAAGCGAGAGAGGCTCGGCGGCTGATGCAAATTAGAAAGGGAGAGAAACTTGTCAGACTCAGTCACTGCTTCTGAAATCATTCTAATCTTTTTATCGAGGTGAGACCGCGGGAGAGCTCAACAACATGCAGGCCTGTGGCGTATACTCACATCCTGTACGTTTGTGAGAAATGAACCTGTTTAAAACATGAGGCAGAGCTATAGAAACCCACTTACCAGGGTAGTGTTTTCCGTCTCAGTGCTTTAATGTATTGTGTGTTTATGCTTGCTTTTTGGTGCATGATTTGTATTGTTTTTGCATTCATCTTTCTGTTGTCTCCACCGTCTTCCCTTCTTTTTCCCTTCATGACGCCGCTGAAGCATACCTTGATGATGATGTGGATGATTTCGATGACCCGTTCAGTGATATTCCATTCAGTAAGTTGCCACTGAACCTCAACCCCCCTCGTCCAAATAGAATTCAATAGTCTTTTCCTTCAGGAGTATATATTGTTGTTTTTGTGTGATTTGCTTTGTGTGCTTGTAAAATAGCCGGCCATTTCCTGTATAGCCTCTATTAACCTGATCCACCTGCTCCTGTTTATTGTGCTTGAGTTTACTGCCCACCTATCACAGGCTTCCGGCCAACATATGAGACAAAGTCCCCTGTTATTTGTTTATCATTACCCTTGCCACTTGCAATATTTTTTTTCAACAATGATGAATTTCTAACCAGTTTATTTAATATCCAACTTGCTTTCCATTGATGCAACAACAACAACAACAATAAAAAGGGATCCGGGCGCTGTTTCCTGGCCTTGAGAAAGGTAGATGCTGGGTTAAACTTGTAGATGTTGGTGAAATTAGTGTGAGATTAGTTTGTTGTGGTTGTTAGTATCCAAAGCAATAGATTTGTTATCATCCCGGGACACTATTTCACCACTTAACTTTGCCACTTGTTAATTTAGCTTCCTGTATTTGAAGAAAATTTCCCCACAGACTTTGTTTTTGCCTTCACATCCTAGCCTTATTTGCGTTGTCTTGAAGCGTGGATTCATGGGTAATCCCTTCTTATTGTATTTTAAAGTTTTCATTTGTAGCCAATTAAGCCATGACAGCGAATTGCATTCCATTCAGCTTTCTTTCGTTCTCCGCAATCTCACAAAAGACTGCTTAAATATATTAACACCGACTAATCATCTGCATGATCATCAGAATAAACTCACAGAACTGACAGCCTCCTGCGGATAATGGATCGACCCCTTCCTCAGAATCTAAATAGGAGTATAAAATGCAGACACTGTATGATAAGGAATATGAAAGAGCCATCAGAAAGCACCATGCCGATTCAGATGAGGAGATATTTCATCAGATACAAACAATCACTGTGCCTCTGAAATGAAAAGGAGCAGTTCAGAGGTGACCTTGTGAATACAAAGCTCATTGGCCGGCATGCGGAGTTGCAAATCAGAGGATTTAAAATAGCATTAGTGGCAAACATTATTACATTTAATCTGTCTTTCTTCTCGGTCTGTTGGTGGTGCTTATATAAAAAAGGGTATTGATATACACCACACGAATGCACGCTTGGAGATCCGCTCATAATGCCTCTGATGGTCGATCAGGACTTAGAAGAACAGAAGACAAGACCATGCGCAATCAGTGCTTCTTGCTGGGTCTGATTGATTTCGCTGGTGTCTGTGTTGTCAATCTTTCCCTCTGTTGTGGCAGATTGTGTCTTCTGGAAAGTGTAGGACTTTCATTCCCCCATCACATTACTGTGTCCATTAATCATTATTTTTTTTAAAAGACTATGTAACCAATTAGTTTCAGTGATGGGTAAAAGCAGGATTTTCAGACCATTTATCATGGGTATTGTATAATTATTAAAACAATTACCTTCTCTCCAGAACTTGTTGTTGCTGTTTTCCATCAGGGATGCGAAGGGCCTGGTCCTCCTTTTTAAATGGTTTTGGAGTGACAACTTAATTTGTGTATCGCATTTTGATTGTAAGGTGCCAAATGAAAATAATGAGTACTTTTTTGTTGCTTTGGGCCCTTTAATACATCTCAGACGTCTCTGTTGTTCTTTTATTTATTTTCTTTGCAGTTTGCTTAAGGTGGCTTGAGGATGCTACTTAGGAGGTGGTAATGGGACATTAGAATTATAAACCGCACAGATATATAATACGATAAACATTGCAAGTCCAAATATTTGTACAAAATGTAGGAGCCTACTACTTTGTAAGGGTTTTTATGGTCTGCTTAAAATGTTTTGAGCTTATCTGTTTAAGCATCTTCCAGAGATTGCTTAAACACATTTGATTGCTTTATTAGTGCAGACATTTAAGTTTCTGTTTTTTAGTCTGAGTAGTTTAGCAAAAACATACAACTGCTGTTGGGATCACTATTTAGAAATTACATTTGGTAACACTTTAAGGACCAATTCTCACTTTTATATAGTGGCTTATTACCTTTCAATTATTAAGATAGTGGCAGTTTATTAGTAGTTAAAAAGTACATCAACTGCACAATTTTATTCTACAGCCATAATCTTACCCAATACCTAAACCCAACTACTACCTCAATAACTATATTAATAGCAGCAAATTATAACTTTATTAGCTAAAAGCAGAGCTTAATTTGTGCCGGAACAAAAAGCGGATCCGCCACCCCATTTTACTGATCCCCCTCCTCACACGCACCCCTGCTCTTCACTATCTTTCGCGACTCCCCAACCCTCTTCACACCAACAACCCCCCCCCCCCCCCCCCCCCCCCCCCCCTCTCTCTCTCTCTCCTCCGGCTCTTCACTTTCTTCTGTTACACACTCCCCTACCAGCTCTTCACTTTCGTCCACGACACCTCTCCCTTTTCTGGTAACATACCGGATCAGTTACCCCGATCATTGACAATTAAGTCATAGTTAATTTATTATATTTTTTTTTTAACCTTTAAATAAAGTGTGACTTTACATTTTATAATATTTTCAAATCAAAATGCAAATGGTGTGTTGTTGAGAACATTTAAAATCAATCATATGATTAGATCATTGTCTTTTGTTCGTTCACCTGTCAAAACTTAGTCTAATTTGCACAAATTCCAAGTCCTTACTTCAGAAGTTACGTAGCATGCAACCAATCTAATTGGAATATACGATTTAGCCATTCCTTCGCATGTTTATATGCAGTATGCATCAGACGTTCCACGAACGATTCGTGGGTGGTGCTGTCTGAGGCCAAGTCTGGTTTCTGATGTCCTTCTAGACCCTGAAGGATTGCTCAGCAGTCACAGTGCTAATTAATTACAGCGGCAAAGCCATCTGGCTATCAGTAATCCCAGGTAACAGCTTCAGACAGCTTTCAGCTGTCATTACATCGTTAGGGGTTATGCTGTATCATGGCTAACATACGCTTACATTGAGACATAATGTTTTTAATGTTGTACCACATAGCTCATATGACTTGTGATAACAGTGGGCTTTTACTCTTGGCATTTCAAGTTGCCATTACCTTCACACCTACACTCAGCATTCCTCCTTCAGTTTCCCTCCATCACCAGATTTTAAGAGTCTTGCAGTGAAGCCGATGGCCTAATTCTGATTGTTTTGCCAAAATCTTCAGGTTTGTTAATTAACAAGAGTATCAGGGTGTAATGGTCACAGTGCTCCAGTCTGCTCATTTTGACAACACTGCAGGTGATAAGAACGAAGGAGAAAAATAAAATAAGAGGTAAAATTGGAGAGAGCCAGAGAGCATAGGTTAGAGAAACAGGCCGATTTTACCCACAGTGCAGCTTAAAGATGGAGTGCATTTCTAGTCGTGGTGATAGATGGTGTAAATTAATATTTACCTCTGGCACAAACAATGCTGTGTTTCTCTCACAGCTGAATATTTGTCCCCTTGTGTGTTGGTTTACAAGTTAGTACAGATTCCAGAATTTTCTCCAGGAAGACATCTACATAAAACATCACATTGCAGTCATCTCAGCCTGCCAGAAGGATCTGATCAGTTTGCCAGATCAGGTCCTGAGACTTGAGTTTCCAGGCACTCTCAGAAGTTACATGGCTCAATTACTATTCAGTCCTCGTCTGTTAAAAAAATCTTCCTCCCAGCCCTGAGGCATGATGGGATGCCCACCCCAGTGTGGGGCAGACCAGCCTCCGTTGGCTCAGTGTGGCCCCCTGCAGGGCTTGGCAGGTGGGCATAACTGCATCAGTGTGATGCTCAGACGTACTGGCAGGCTAGCAGATGTGCCTATTAGTAGGGTGAGCAGGAGTCTCCATCCAGCAGAGCGTCTCTTAACACCATCATCTTTACTGGTTTATCAGAGCCCCAGCAGTGTGTCTGAAATCTCCCAAATAGACACCATCCTCCCTCTTCCTCCTCTCAAGGTGACCAATAGCGCAAACCTCCTGCTGCTTTCCAGGAAAGTGTTGGGGTTGGACGTCTGAGATCTTTAGCCTCTTAAAGTCTCCTTTAAACCTCTCTCCTGCCATTCATTTATATCTCTCGCCACAATCGCAGACTTGTTTTGCCCCTCAGACTGCAAAGTGCAAGACCGCTTAATGTGTTGTTTCTAAGCTGGAGTATATGGGTGTTTCTTCAACTATAGTGCTAAATGTGGCTATGATTTATTCTTATTGATTTATATTTTATAAACGTGAACCAAAATACTAATAATTTCTGGTGGTATGAAATTATTAGGCAATTAATTGCAGAAGCTTAAATCAAATGTATTGACCTAAATACATTAGGATAACTTATTAAATTAAGTTAGAACGTGATTTAATAAGTTACAATGACTAATTGATCATCTAACTTTTTAGCTAGATTAACATAATTATTTATTTGACATAAATATGTCTATGGATATTACATAAATAATAATTATTAATATTTATTTTTTTGTTTACATTTTAAATTAGCATTTAAATAAATTTTTAAATATTTAAAGTTTATAAATATTTTTACATTCAAATACAGATGCCAAATAAATAAATAAATATTTTAGTTTACACATTTTAATATTTAAATACCCATGGCAAATAAATAAATAAATAAATACATATTTTAGTTTACATATATTTTAATATTTAAATAACCAAGGCAAATAAATAAATAATTATTTTAGTTTACAAATATTTTAATATTTAAATACCCATGGCAAATAAATAAATAAATAAATAAATAACAAATAAATAAATAAATTAATATTTTAGTTTACACATATTTTAATATTTAAATACCCATGGCAAATAAATAAATGAATAAATATTTTAGTTTACACATATTTTAATATTTAGATACCCATGGCAAATAATTAAATAAATAAATAAATAAATAAATAAATAAATAAATAAATAAATAAATAAATAAATAAATATTTTAGTTCACATATATTTTAATATATAAATATTCATGGCAAATAAATAAATGAATAAATAAATAAATAAATAAATAAATAAATAAATAAATAAATAAATAACATGTATAATAACAACAAAATACTATCGTGTTAGTGTCTATAGATGTGCCGAGTAAACAAATGTTTCAAGCAAATTAAAATGCACAAATATGATAAATATAGGTAACGCTGTAAAACGTCTCATTAACATTACGTAATGCATTACAATCAACAAGCCAGAAAAAATCCAGATTACAGTTACTATGCTAATATTAATTATAAAAATACAACCAAAACTTATTATTGACCTCATTTAATAAATTGATTATGACTTGTAATCAGATGATGACTATGGTTTTAATGCATCATTAGCAATTAACTAAGAAATTAACATCACATAAGAAAAGCTTTTGTAGTTTTCATGGTAAGTTTAATTAAATTAATGGTAACTTTTAGAGCCTTATACGCTTATTTCACGCGGCCGCCATTTTAAAACACAAAAGCGAGACTGCGGTGGGAAGAAACCCGGAAGTATAGGATCATCACTACAATATAAACATTGCAACAACATGCTGTGGACTATAAACCTCCAGCTGTTGCTGCGATTTCAAAACGCAGATATGGTGTAAACATCACTTTAATATCATTCAGTTCAGTTTAATTTAAACAATTAAAAGCATATTAGCCATCAAACAACATCACAATCTCTATAAGAGTGTCCTCCTCGGATTCAGTTCATGGCACCAGGTAAACACAGTGGGGGCTTCCCTGCTAACCCAGTGAGTGATAAAACAATGCAGTTCTCTGTAGCACACCCTCGTGTTGTCTGTAATACTGTTGTCCTGGTACTGAAGTTTTAAAAACGTTCATTTCCCGCTAACATTTAAGCTCCTGTGATTGTCTGAAAATGTCTGTGATTGACCGTGAAGGTAATCAGTTCACCACACTTCACTGAGTGCAAACACAGATGCACGAACAGTCGAGTGTTTTAAAGCCGCAAAGATCAGCGGATCGCTCGTCTGTGTTTGCACTGGTTTGGACTTGTTAAACAGCGGTGAAGTCCGGTGAACTGATGACCTCCACGGCCAATCACAGTCCATTCTGTTGAGCATGTGAACACCATGGCAAATCAGCACTGTTGCATTCAACAATGCTTAAATGTTAGTGGGAAATTGACGGTTTTTGTACATTTCAGTAACGAAACTCAGTATCTTGACAGGTCTAATATAGTGAAAGAATCAGTTCATTAACTTGAGTTTGATAAATGGCAGCTAAAACATGTGTTTGGGAAAGAAAAAGTTAGCTAACTAGTGGCATTACCCTTAACTTAGCTGAAAATGAGGTCCCATATGAGGTCACTTTCCATTCAAAACGAACCTTCGGGTCACTCGGAAGACAGTGAAATTATATATTTGTGTCGCTTTCTCTTCACTGATAAAATATACAGCCAGGTACACAACATTCCTGTGTGACTCAGGCTATACTTCCGGGTTTCTTCCCACCGCAACCTCGATTTCGCTTTTTTAATGGCAGCCGCTTGAAATCAGTCTATTGCATGATGTTAATATACAATAGCCCTATAAATAGTAAGAGAATTTTCTGTTAATATTAAAGCACGAAGGAGGCCAGAAAAACAGAACAGCATTAATGTTTGATTTCTATGGCACTGTTATAAAGACATTGCAAATACAATCTGAAAAAAACACTTTAAGTCAGTATTATGCTCAATATTAGTAAATTAATTCAATTAAATTCATGTTTATTTATATATCGCTTTTACAATATGTAATGTAATGTAATGTGTATTTATATAGCGCATTTATTGTGTATGGCCATACACCCAAAGCACTTCACAATCATAAGAGGAGTCTCTCCACACCACCACCAGTGTGTAGCATCCACTTGGATGATGCGACGGCAGCCACAGGACAACAGCGCCAGTGCGCTCTCACCACACACCAGCTATTGGTGGAGTGAAGAGACAGTGATAGAGCCAATTCGGTGGATGGGGATGATTAGTAGGCCATGATGGGTAAGTGCCGATTCAGGAACTTTGGCCAGGACACCGAGGTTACACCCCTAATCTTTACGAGAAGTGCCATGGGATTTTTAATAGTGTAGATTGTGTCAAAGCAGCTTAACATAGAAGTTCTAGTAAATTGAAACTGTGTCAGTCCAGTTTTCAGAGTTGAAGTTCAGTTTAGTTCAGTTTAGTGTGGTTTAAATTTCACTGATGAAAGTCCAAACACTGAAGAGCAAGTCCATCAATGCGCGCAGCTCCATAAGTCCCAAACCAAGCACTCCAGTGGAGAACAAAGCGGAGAACAAAACTTCAGCAATTGACGAAAGTGAAGGGAAAAAAATACCCAAGAGAAACCAGGCTCAGTTGGACATGACCATTTCTCCTCTGGCCAGTTAATTAATGTGTTCATTATAATAATATATCACAATATATATAATTAGTGAATATCAGCATATGTCTAATTGTATAAACTCATGCAAGAATAAACAATCTGAATATGAAAGGGTAAAAAGAATAATGCATAAAGATAATGCTAAAGAAAATATGGAATCATTGTGATATTCATATAGGGTGAAAAAATTATAATGTCCCTAAATCATTTATAAATAGGCATGAATGATCATATAATTCCTATAAAATTCTATTCAATTTTTCATCTAAAATAGCTACAGCACATTGTGACATACCATAACTGTGAAATACTATGACTTTGGACATGCCGCTCAGCCACTTTTTCCTCAGATGGATTTACTTGTTGCAAAGAGTGTCTCTCAGCTCAAGATTTCATCCTTCATCCAAAAACTCTTTCTGCTTTGCTCTCAAATCCTATCAATATTCAACCAAGCCCCCACGGTGCCATCTTACACCCAGGAATCTCCCTGTGGGTTCCTCTGTAAGCCCCCTGCTGGCCACATACTCTCTCTGTAGGATGGGGAGGGGGGGTGGAGGGGAGTTTTTGCCTCCCGCCAGTGTTCTAATCCAGATTGATCTGCCCGGCACGCGGCTTCATCGATTGTGCCTCTCCAGGCTCTAACCGAGGCCCTGCAGTATGAGTCTGCATTGCTTCCTGTTGGCAGGCCTACACATGTGTGCTATGTGTGTGTGTGTGTGTGTGTCATTATATGTGTCAAAGCATCCTCAAATTAGTCTACTTCCATTCATTAGCTGTCTTTGCACCGAAACATGGCGTAGATTCACCTGTGATCTCTGGCACCTGTTGTAGTTCATGGGGTTCCATCTCTCCCAGGGTCTAACTCTGGTTCATCTAAATCCACCATGACCAGTCAATAAGCTAATCGTTACCTAATTGGATTTAGCAATCTCTGTGACTTAGAGAGGGTATGAAAAGGATTGTTTCTCTTTGATTAAGGGTGCTAGTGTGCGTTTGGCAGCACTGATCGTTTTATTACTATGGAAGAGGTCATAATAAAGGGCTGTGTTTGTTATTGAAATTAAAAGGGATAGCTCACCCACAACCATAAAAAAACATATGTCCTAAACAAAAGAGGTTGTTTTGAAGAATGCCCTGGCATCTTGGGAATGTAATGAAAATATGACCAGAGCTGTCAAGATTCAGAGGCATCATAGATTTATAATGACTGTGATTTTTTGCACTTTATTCAAGGTCGTCTGTGCAATACATTTTTTTTTTCATTTGAAAAAAAAATGAGTCAGTGAACTGAACTTCACAAGCAAGTCAGTTGACTTTGTGAATTAATCATTCAGGTGGCTTTTGTGAACTGGAGGATCTGATTCCTTGATCAAAGAATTAATCATCATGAACCAGGTATCAGTTCTGCTCTGATGAACAAACATGCATAAGATATACAAAGCTATAATTTGGACAGTTTGTTTTGGAAGTCTTCTACATGGTGGGTTTTATATGCATCATGGGGAAAAAAAACACTCAAATGTCCTCTTAACCTTTTGACTGCTGCTCTACCAAATTATTGACCATGTTTTTACTGTTTTAAACAATGACTGTAAGGGCTCTATTTTAACGATCTAGGCGCAAAGTCCAAAGCACATGGCGCAAAAGCATTAACTCTGTCTCTACTTCAGTCAGTCTCCACTCCATGGTCTAACAGGGTTAAGCTTATTCTCTTAATGAGGTTTAGGTGTGTTTTGAGAATAAACCAATCAGAGTCTCATCTCTCATTCCCTTTAAGAGTCAGTTGCATCGTGCCATGGCGCATTTGCTATTTACATGGCAGACTTTGTAAGTGGAAAAACTGAATGCTTCACTAGCGAGAAAACAGTTAAACAGATCATCTGCAGCACGAGAATGAGAGAATGAGCCTCCTCGTTCTTTACTTTCACTCTCTTTCGTGGATAAGGAAATGTGTTGTACGCACAGACATCCATTAGCCTACATAATTAATTTAGTTTGTTAAGTGCAAAAATTTGTTTCAAAACTATTTCTAAATTCAGTTCTAATTTCCAGCAAACAAATAAATGAACAATAATAACGAAGTGTGGTCAAAAAAGACACATGGTATGCCCCATATGGTCTAAAACCTGACAGGTGGACAAATCTAAGCTTGTTTTTAATAAAACAAATATAAATATGCATATAATAAATAATACTACTACTAATAATAACATTATACAAAAGCAAATTGTCATGAATATACTGAAAAAGCTCCCCGAGATGAAGAAGGCATGGAGGCAGTGGTTTTTATATTTATGTAGAAAATAATATTTTTTGTAATATTTTAATCCTTTAATTCTTTTTTCATTTGTAAAGATATTTGCGTATTGCTGTACATCCTGTGTGTATTAACTAACGCGCTCTGTGCTGGGCTTTAGACCTGCTCTCAGCTGGTCTATTGTGTAGTCTATTTTAGTTCCTCAAAATAGCAACGCGCCAGCAATGCGCCTAACATGCCTCTTATCTAGACTGAAACACCCATGAGTCCCCAAAGTGGCGCAAATGGATTTGCTGTTTAAACAACACGGTGGAAAACGGGAAAATCAGTGTTGTGCTGGTATGAAAATCACGTCATAGAAACACTCTTGCGCCTTATTGCACCGGGTATATGATAGGGCCCTTAAAGTAATTAAAAAAATTAATAGGCTGCATGGTGGCGCAGTGGGTAGCACGTTCGACTCACAGCAAGAAGGTCACTGGCTTGAGCCTCGGCTGGGTCATTTGGCGTTTCTGTGTGGAGTTTGCATGTTCTCCCTGTGTTCGCGTGGGTTTCCTCCGAGTGCTCCTGTTTCCCTCACAATTCTAAAAACATGTGGTATAGGTGAATTGAGTTGGATAAATTGTCCGTAGTGTATGTGTGTGAATGGGTGTGTGTGGATGTTTCCCAGAGATGGGTTGCAGCTGGAAGGGCATCCGCTGTGTAAAACATGTGCTAGATAAGTTGGCGGTTCATTCCGCTGTGGCGACCATGGATTAATAAAGGGACTAAGCCGAAAAGAAAATAAATGAATGAATGAATGTTTTAAATAATGGTTTACACTACACAGCATTGTTGGTTTACAAAAAAAATCAAACAAACATCCTGTTGCACTACTGCACTTGAATTTGGTTTTATTGTAAAAAAAAAAAAAAACTAGAAAACATGTTAAATGAGAATCTGAAATATTTTATGGCATACTTAAAAAAAAAAGATGATTTAGTATTCAAAAATGCTTTATTTTGAATATTTCATATGTATTTATACCCTCTTTTTCCTTTCATTTTGCTATGAGCAATAGAAAGTCCCGCCCTCTACTTAATATTCCGCTTCAGATGGAACTATATCAACATTCTGAAATAAAAGTCTCAGCAACATCCTATTCATGCCAACTTTTAAGGGTGAGCCAAAATAGACATTGTTTGCAGGCTGCAAATGAAGGTCAGAGGCTGCCATTATGCAAATTAGATAAAGATCTATGTAGTTGAATTACAAAAATGAAACTGATGAAACTCATTTTAGATTTTTTTCACATTTTTTTCAGTACTTTGTTCTGTCAAACTTTTAAGCTTACAAAATTCTACATTGCATATTGAATTCAACTATTTAAGAACCAAAGAAGTGACAAAATAATATTTAAGTGTTGAAACTACTAATAGTAGAAATTCCTTGCTTTAATGGCATCATAGAAACTATTAAAAAATATGACATGAAGCCAGCGTTTGATCCCAGGAACATATTTTAGTGACGCTAGGCCAAAATGGGGTGTTACCATTTGCAAGACTGACAGCATTTACAGACACATGGACCAATCACAGATAGCATTTTATCAAATGTCTCTGCAGTTCCCATGGCAATAGGGCACCAGTTGCAATCCCTCAGGGAAAAGAGCGTAGACACATGACATGTTCCCTTGGTGACACCTGCATTTTTGGGGTTAAAAAAAATACGCTGATGCATCAACGCAAGAATAAGTGGCATCCGTTGAATCAAGGGACACACATTTTAAAAAAGGAGAGAAAAGAAAGAAGGAACGAGGAGATGAAAAACAAAACTATTATTCAGTCGAGCACCCTCAGAGCAGATCTCACAACAAAATCTGACATTGAAAATATTGAGTGGACAAATGAAGCATGTTTTTTTCAGCTGGCTGCAGCCCAGGCGTCAACCTGATTTAATTCTCCTGCTGTCTGGTTTTCCAAAAAAGCTGCTCTCTGTCGCTTACTTACTGTGTCACAAGGGGTGAAGTGACATGGAACTGTGAGTCCACGAATCCATTTTAATTCTCACCTCCGAAGTGGATCTAGTCTTATCCCAAGAGGAGATGTGGATTTACAGCAGGAACAACAGCCCATCCAATATGCTTCATTTGCACATTGAGACTGATGGGAGTCAATTTATTGATATCGAATAAGAACGCACCATTGATCGAAAGTACATTGTTCAGCAGAAAAAGGTGCGGCAAGGATGCCAATAATCTCATTAAAACAGGGCTTGTCTCAATCGTTAGACCCCCTAATAGGCATGCTTTGTGTTACAAAAAGTCTCATAATGACAGAATATAAATATGAAAACCTACGTTAACACATTTGTTGTTCAATTTACAAGACGCCGTGTTTCGCTGAGGGTGCTAAACGCTACCGAGATACAACAGATGACGGGTCTTAATAAGTGGGCATGAAACTTTGTGCAGCGAACAGAGAGATACAGGGAAACAGATGTCTGCCACACTGTGTTCGATAAACACTCAAGAAATGTTTTCCAAATAGGGCACACATCTCAGTTTAACTTCAACCTGCCAGAATGTTCTCTCTCAGAGGATCTGCTTGGTTGGGCAGATCAGGTAAGGTGAGCCAAGAAGAAGTACAGAGAAACAGATGTATCAGTGTGCAAGAAGTGGTTTCCAAATAGGCCCGTTTTATGTGCGCAACAGATATTATGATATGAATATGCACTGCTGTAATTGTCACAATCACCAGCGATCTAGTCCATGCAGATCACTGGAGAACTACAAATCTGCCACTAAAAGAACTACAGATCCTGTCATGCACCACACACTCACACCTGTTCCGGTTCTTCTTTGATTACCTGTTCAAGGACTGATTACATGGACCATACTGTATATACAGCACACAAACACACAGACTTGCGGAGTCTTGTTATCTGTTAAATCTGTGACATTACGACATGTTTTCCCTTGCCTTGTCTAGCCGTGTTTTGACCCTTGCTTATTGTTTATCCTGCCTGCCGCTAGGGTTGGGCGATGTTGACAAATTTGGCATCGTACGATGTCTAATGTGAACATCGGCGATGGACGATGGTATCGTCGTCGTAGGCGGGGTGGGGGTCTTTGTTGTTAAATATCAATTAATTCATAACGAATTTAATAATTGTAGCCTATCGTTTTTACCTGACCCACATGGTCTTTGCTTTACCCATGACCAAACCATAAATAAATAAAGTTATACACAAATTACCACCTGTCAATCACTTTTTTTCCGCAGGACTCTGGCATGATCAGGCGGAGTGATCTGTGTCCTTATAATGGCTTTTCCTCACAGCTGGTGGCGGAGACGAGACGAGAGTTTGTTTGGAGTTCACTGTAATTTGTATTGTGATTAATGATAACTTCCTTATTTTATTATTATTATGAGGACAAAATAACAAGTAAAGATGCTAGAGCTCGACCGTTTTGGTCACACTTGCGCCTGATATTTTATGCGACCTAAAACATGTATTTGAAAGCATTTGTGCTAGTGCATACATTTTTACCGTGCGACCTGTTTTCACTGCAAAATCCTCACCGCGTGCGCGGATTTAGGAGACATTTATGCAGAATGCATCTTTGCACCTAAAGACACCAAACGCAGCGCTCAGGAACAGATTAAAACAGTTGTCATGTGAACTTGCTGAAGTACAAAAGCCTGCAATGCTTGCCCCGCCTTTGTGCTCTTCCTATTGGCCCACTGCGCTAGAACTGAACGCGAATGGATTGGTTAATATCAGCTGTCAATCACTCAGTCAACGCCTTCTGCCTTCACATGACAGGAGCAACAGCCGCGGAAATGTGACGGTCTGAAGATGAGAGAATGAAAATAGCACTGACAGATTTAGTTTTAGAAACCACCTAAAGTTAAATAATGGCACATCCTATTAGTGATCATGTGCTGAATGTTAATCCACCATTTACACTTTTCCAAGAGTGGATAAAAGACTTCCAGTGGCTTCAAGTCCGCTATGAAAATAACTAAAGCCATTCACTGTAAAGTCTGTGGGACGGGGTTTACAGGTAACAGCGTTTGTCACTGAATCTACACATTTTAAGCGCGAGAGGTACTGTATAATCCTCACAATGTATTTAATCCTCACGATGCTGTCAGCCGTGCAAACAGCAGCTATAAGTAAAATATAACACAGCTCATGAAAAGACCGTTATTGCTATTAAGATGACATGCAAATGATAAGTTATATATCAATATACATGTGGAGCGGGGCGATGGATCACGATGCCGGCTCAGCATCGTGAAGTTTATCAGCCATCGGCGATGGACGATGACATCGTCTATCGGCCCAACCCTACCTGCCGCCTGTACCGACCGCTTGCCTGTTTATTGACCATGGTTCTGGATTATCTGTATGTATTTGTTTGCTCCCGTTTTGATTGTTGTCTGCCTAACTAATCTTATAAATAAATTGCATGTGGATCCTCAACCTCGTCGTTCAACTTCCCTCAAATAACAGTAAGTCCTCTTAGTTGACTTTCTGTTGTTTCTTTCTGTCACTGGTCTGCTCTGTTGGAAAGTAAACCTCTGATATGTTTACTGTTTTTAAACCAGCATCCTTATGGGTTCAACACTACAAGACTGAAGCCTAAAAGTTTCAAACCATGCTCTGACTACATTGATTTCCTCCTTTACTCTAACTATAATCTCAAAATTTGTTCTCACACTAACTCACGCACATAGCAATGTAAGAATTTATCCTTGACAACTTGCTAAACAACAGGAAGAACGAGGCTTGTGATTGTTTTTTACACTGATTTGCAGAAAATGTGAAGAGGAAGAAAAGAAAAAAAAAGAGCTGAAAAATATGGTTGAGACATGTGGAGTTGGCTCACACTTCCAAAAGTATATCTGGCGTGTTTCATTCTCTTGCAATTAATTTGGCCGTCTTCTTGCTTGTTAAGGAAGTGCACACACCTGAAGAATAGTCTGACAGATTTAAATGTGCATCTTTGCTGGTAAAATATTGGTAACCTATGGTTTCAAACATCTGAGATTAAAGTCTACTATAGTATATTCTTCTTAAACACATCTAGGCTGATCCACTGTGGCTGTATCCAAAACTGCAGATTTTCTTAAATTGAAGTAATAGAAAGAAAATAGTTTTATGCTTGTTTTGTTAGTCTGTGTTACAGTTTTCTGCCATGCACTGATTACATTACTTGCCCAATAGGACAATGCTCCTTTGTTTTTCTGAGATGTAGTTATGTATATGTATATTTATATGCAATAATGCAGCAGACCTCTCATGGTTCTGTTCAGTTTTCGGTTTTAGGTCACATAAAAAAGCACTGTCAACTTAAAAAAAAAAAACTACTCAAGCAAAATACAGTACAAAATGAATACAATATACCAAAGATGATTAATGTTGAGAATAACATGGAGAGTTACGTAATAATATTACTTCTCTAAGTAACAAGTAAAGTAATGCATTACTTTTAAAAAATAAGTAATAATATTTGAGTTTTTTTTTTTACTTTTTAAAAAATGTAATGCGAGTTACTTTTTAATTTAATTAATTGTTTTTTTTTTTTTAAATCAATTGCTGAATTAAAATTAGTCACAATGAATTACACAGTCTGTTAAGTCACCAACAATCTCAATAGTATCTGGAAGCAGCCAATGTCAGACACAATGCACTCAAATGAAGTGCGTGACGTCACTGTGACGGGTAGGGTTAGGGGTGGGGTTACATGATCACATTAAAAAGCATTGGATGCAGCTCAGATTGCACTGCACCAGGTCTGCATCCAGACCCCTCTCAACAATCTAGCTATTGCAGATCGCTAAAGAACTACACACATGCCACATTTTCGAACTTCAACTTCCTGCATGCACCTTACACACACACCGGTTCCTGTTTCACATTGATTGCACACAGCTGGAGGATCATGATGAACTGATTACATGGACTTTATAAACAGCACAGACACACACATCAGTGCTGAGTCTTGTTTTACTGTTAGTGGATATTACAACGCCATTTTCCAAGGCATCTTTTGGCCTGTGACCCAACCACTCTTCTGCTTCACCCGTATGTTATCATTCGCTCCTGTTTTTGACCTTTTCCTGTCTGACCATCCTTGGTCTAATAAAAAATGCAATAGGATCCTCAAAGTTGTCCACGTCTCAATGGACAGTGATTTTACTTAAGAGAAATAGTACAAAAGTAGCAAACACATTGCTTTATACTTTAAATAATCTGTATATATGGCATGTACAGCTCTGGGCATGTACATCTCATTTTCCTTATTTTTTATTTTTTAACGTGTAAATGTATATTTTTTTTAAGGTAAATGTAGCTGTAGGTTATACAGTGTGTTGTTAATTGCAGAGCTCCTCTATTATAAAAAGAAAGACCTTACCTTAGCCAGGTAAATAAAATTAATGCAAAATGAGTTCAAAAGTAACGTAACGCATTACTTACCATAAAAAGTAACTAAGTAATGCAACTAGTTACTTTTTAGGGAGTAACTCAATATTGTAATACATTACTTTCTAAAGTAACTTTCCCAAAAACTGAAGAGGATACTAAAATAAACAGTGCATTTCATTCATGACTGATGGGACATTTACCCATACATATTTACAGGTTGATACTGTAAATTGAATGATTATATGTAAAATAGCACTGCATACAGTAGTATTCATTGTACAAATAAATGACTATGGCACATTGTGATATTGCTGCTGAAACAATATACTGTATTATGCAGCTCTATATTCTGAACTAAAAGTGTTGCACTGAAATTTCACTGGTCATGTGACAAGAGTAAAGAGAAGTAACTGATAAAACCATAGTGGAGGATTTAGTTAGTCACAGATTCTAAGCATCATCGTAAATTTTGAAAAAAAAAAAAGGTTGATACAGCCAATCCTTATATAAACAGTATGTGTGATTGCAAGTTCAAAAGGGATTTTAATTTCATGTATGTTGACATGCATGGACATCAAATAAACCTATGCTGCTGTTGGTAATTTTGGCATAATTATTATTCAATTATTATTTTAGCACTGTGAAATATCTCTACTTCACAACCACTAAAAAGTCGATTCACTGCCAAATCTTCTCTTGTGTGCAAATGTACAATTTTGGATGCAGCCTATGTAGCCTAAGTTCCCTAAGTTAGCCTAAGTTCCTCCCTCCAATTTCAAATCTTGCAGGATTGCTGAAGAGATCTAAAAATTAAGGCTTGTTTAAGCTACAGTTTGGCCAGATGAGACGCCAAACCTGTAATTGTCCTAATGGTGTCACTCCTTTTGCACTTTGTCTTTTTGACTCATCAGGATTTGTTTCACCCTCTTTTTCTTCTGTTTCTCTCTCACATTCTCTCACTCTCTGTCACTAAGTGTCAATTAAACTACTGTTCTGGCAACCACAATTTAATCAATTTCAATTCGGGATCAATTGCACACTCCACAGCTCCGTCCTGGCGATCCATGAAGCTCGCCTTCCCATTGGCTCCTTCTCTGGTTGCGATCAATAGGTCACTCCTCTCAACCCTATCCCAAATAAACCAGATTGGCTGTATACCTACAGTATGTGTTGCGTTATTTCTATTTGCAAATGCTCAGCCTTTACCCTCAGCTGCTGAGATATTTGAGTACGAAGCCTTGACCTAAAGTATACTTTGAGTTTAAGGATTCGAGGAATGACCTCAATATTCTTAGCCTCGGGTCCTTATTCAGTTTATCCAATTCAATCCAAGACTTAATCAAGACCATAAAGTGGTTCTTTGGTCTTAATAAAATAATCTTGCACTCTTCTAAAGGACATTTTGCAGTGTTTTCTCTGAACGATTACTTTACTGCTAGTTGCTTTAAAATCATTAGCCTTGCCTTTCATTTCGTAAGTCATGTTCACTATTCACTGCTGAAAGACATCTGTGTTCTCATATTACAGTGTTTACAAGGCTGCTATGTTGATATTACTTTGACATTCTGATCTGTTTCTCTTTTATACTCCTAACCCCAAAGCATCAAACATGTCTTATCTTAAACCACTTAGCTTACAGCACAGACTTCAATCACAATTAGTTTTGTACTGTACATACTGTGACTTTAATTTGTAATGCACAATATGCAATGGTGTATGCAATGGTCTGCAAAACTGAATATCAGCACCCTTTACTCCAGTGCTCATTGTCATATGATCCTTCAGAAATCAGTCTGATATGATGATTTTGTGTTATTATCAGTGTGTGAATTATACATTGACCATCAGGGGGGTCAAATATTTCATTTTTGTATTTATTTAAGTTACATCTAATTTATTAATAAAGCATATTTAAGTTTTTTAGTGGTTTTGGGGATATTTAGTGTATTCTGACATGCAATATTCTCTGATTAGCTATTTCAAAGGCTACTGTAGGTCAGACTATACAAACTATGCATCTAATTTGACTTTACTTTCAGGCTATATGTAGAAACAAACATCTATTTTATGAGAAAACAGTCTTGTGAACACTTACAGTTTATCGGTGCTCTAGATCTGCAGTTTCAAACTGTTGAATGAATTTTCTTTTTTGCCTAGACTGATTAGCGTGATTATGCAAATGTATATTTATATTTATATTATCTATTATTTTAATTATTAACATTAATATTTAAAATACAGATCAGAGCGAACTATGTCTCAGTATTAAAGGGCTGACTCCCAACCCCCCCATACATCTTGTTTTCATGTCCTTCAAGGGGAATAAAGTGTTAATAAGGGGCGTCCATCTCCGCCAACCCACCCTGTAATTTGCACCCTGGTTATTACACTATTAAAGGTGCAGTAGGTTATTGTCTTTAGAAACATTTTTTGTTGCGTTCTTCACATTCCATACCACAGTACTGATTCAAGTAAATTAATTAATATGTATTTTTATATTCTGGGTAAAGCATACGACTAAAAAAATGTCCGTCCAATTAAAAATCATTGGACCGACAAACAGAAGTTTTTTCAATAAGTTGAATAACAACACATAAGTAAATAGTGTTCTTTCGCCTAACCAGCTTTACTGAGGTTGGATTTATATTGGCACATTCGTTCATTGTTGAAAAGCAACAACCTGTGTCACACTCCCACTCTAACAATACTTTGAATATTGGGTTTGCAATAGTGTGTAGGTTTTTTTCCAAAACAAAATTAGCACTATGTAATTGACTATGAACAATGTTGTATTGACCACTCATTGGCTGATTATATGATTTCACTATTTAGAATTTGCAAACAACTTTTCTGAAATTATATTAATAAGGAGAAAGTCAGAATGTGCGAATATCAAACTTTACCTCAATGCCAGTTATGGGGAAATATAATTCCTGCACTAGTGTGTAGGTTTTTTTCCAAAACAAAATTAGCACTATGTAATTGACTATGAACAATGTTGTATTGACCACTCATTGGCTGATTATATGATTTCACTATTTAGAATTTGCAAACAACTTTTCTGAAATTATATTAATAAGGAGAAAGTCAGAATGTGCAAATATCAAACTTTACCTCAATGCCAGTTATGGGGAAATATAATTCCTGCACCCATTGGCCTGTCAACAACTACGCTGGACAAAGTGTGTGTCTCCATGGAGTTTCATAACTGGTGAAGGACATAATCTAGTGTTATATAAGGTTGTCTATCATCATTAGATTGTCATCTATTTGGTGCGCGTTTGCGTTGATATAAGGCTTTAGACAGCAGAGGAGGGATGTAAGCTATTATGTTAATGTTAGCATTCTGACA
Source organism: Danio kyathit (assembly GCA_903798195.1). Classification (NCBI taxonomy): domain Eukaryota; kingdom Metazoa; phylum Chordata; class Actinopteri; order Cypriniformes; family Danionidae; genus Danio; species Danio kyathit. The sequence continues at coordinate 35,369,517 of LR812532.1, forward strand.
GATCACATTCTGCATCTTCAATGATTTTGTAAATTACACAGTATGAACTGTATTTTACTGTAGGACAGAAATGCAGTGCGTTACTGTATTTTAAAGCTGCATTGTGAAAATATTGTATATTTTACAGTAAAGTTATACAATACTGTAAATGCCTATACAGCAATAGAAATGGTGCTCGAAATGTAAATACATTGTGTTTGCTTTAATTGATTAACAGTAAGTTACTGGCAAAAAATATAATGAGTGGAATGTTAACGGAGCACTTGCTTTGGGCAGTTAGCAACTGAGTGAAGCCCACGACCATGGAGCAGAATGCTTAGCGGAGCATCACACCGCTCAGCTCTGCTCACATGCTCTGGCTGCCTTCTACAGTATATCAGTTCAGAATGTTCACTATGTTACATAACTGCCCCCTGCTGGTTATGTCTTTCTTGTGCTAGACCATTTTGTGCTGTGGCGCGCAGTACTGCAGCATTGCGTGTGGTCACGTTCATTCACTTGCGCATTCTCAGTAGCCGCATCTGTAGTGTAGATTCTACAGGAAATTGTTAACAGTGTATCAATACTGAAAATAACTGAGCATCATAATAATATTATAATTGTGATGCATTGTTTTGCAAATTGGAATTTCAAAATAATTATATTTATATTAAAGCAATTTTAGAAATTTTACCCAAACCTTCATCAGCACCAATTATTTGCTGTCTTTCAAAAATGCCTAATATTTTAACCAGAAATTGTTGCTTCGAACGTTTGATTGTTTGCAGAGGCAAAATCCGCCATTGTTTACAGTCAATGTGGTGTTTCGTTGACCCCTGTCCTTGATGATTTGGTCATTACACACTCCCAACTAACAATTAATGATTGACTCCAAAGCCCTTGGTTTTGGATCACTGGTTGGCCATTTTTTACCTCCCTGCCAATCAATGAATTAGTCCGTTCACCTGCCTTTTTAATCAATGATTTATTTACTTCCCCACTGAAGATGAATAGCCATTGCTCCAGCATGGTTTGAACACTATAGACCATGTGAATTATCCCTCCGCTTAAACTAATGCACAGTTAATGAAATACTCCAGCTTCTCCTATATTCATTTCCACTCATATAGCATCCTACGCATAAGAAGGGCCACAGGCTTTTTTCTCTAATGCAAGCTACCCTCTTGAAGCTTCCAAAAGCAGGAAAAGAAAGTGGAAAATTCATTGTGACCACAGTGTAAAACTGATCAAAACAAATCTTTGCAGAATATGTGAGAAATGTATGTGTTCCATGGTGACAATAGAGGCTCGGTTGTTGTCGCATGGCGAGGATGATGTGTCACAGAATTTGTTGGCATATCTCACACTTATGTTTGCATACATATAGACACTTCAGAGAGAGGATTATTGTATTGTGACAGCTTGAAAACCCTCTTTTGGCATCACATATAATATTGCTGAAATTATTGTAATAATATCACAGATTTTGATGGACATTATGAAGATTTAAATACTGTGTGTTTGAATAGAAATTAGTGGACCAATGCTTTTTTTTTTTGTCGCATTGCGTGCATGACGAGGTGTCACAGAATAGTTGGCATATTTCTGTCTCACACGATCTCACACTTCTGTTTGCACACATGTAGGCACTTCAGAGAAATGGATTATTGTTCTGTGACAGCTTGAGGATGCGCCTTTGTTAACCTATATAATCATTTTGTTTTCATTTGTCAGTTCATGCACCTTTACTGATCAGGTAGCTATCCAGCCTTGTTTATATTTGGTCCCAAACAAATGTGACTTTATAATTATATGAATTGATTTTTAAATTCCAAAGCAAACTTTATGTCACATTGTGTGGAGTTACAGGATGTGGCACACAACTTTCAATTTCTTTGAGCTGTTTGAGGTGTTTTTTTGGCTAAATCTGTGCTGGTGAGCGTTCCAATATCAGGCACTGATCATGCACTGATACAACAGCAATAAACAAACAAACAAACATAGTTCTTATTTCCGTTCGCTTATTCTTGTTCACTCAACTTTTGAAAACATCAGCTCCACTGACCTAAAACAATTTGTCAATAATACCAAGAATATTTAGTTGGGTTAACATAAGATTATTAGTTTTCTGGAGAGGTGAACTATTCTGTAACAAAACTTTTTAAGTTGTGCTAACTGGAATGCCTGAAGTTGAGTGAACAAAAAAAACATAATCCTTATTTCCTTAAATTTTTTCTCGTGTACTCAACATTTTGAAAACATCAGTTGCACTGACCTACAGTAAAAAGTCTGAAATTAAATAAACGAAAAACTCTTTTGGAAATTGATAGTCCTAGTAATCAGTTCATCATGAGCTTCCAGCTGTGTGTGTAATTAGGAACCAGAAACGGGTTCCTTCATTTAAATTATAAGCTGTGGCTCAGAAAACATTCGGATTAGTTAAGCTGCGGTCAAACTCGAGTTTGAGCTTGCGAAATTCTGTCGTACGACGCTGTGAAAAGGGCGGGATTAAACAAGATGATAAGACATTTAAAAAAAGCGGGCGATTGGTCCATGTTTTAAATTTTCGTCCAGAGAGGTCATTTTTTGATCCTCGGTTGATATCACGCAGTCATGTGATGTGCTTCACCAAGCGAGTTCACCAAGCTTGAACTTTCAAACGCATCGAAATGCGAAACTTGCCACATGACTTACCTTTCTGGTCTGACGCATTCGCGTGCGTATGAATGGAAGTCTATGGAGAGAAAAGTGCAGTGTGACCGCAGCTTTATCATGTAAACTTTAAAACCTAAGACCTGCCTCAAAGAGAAGATGTGAAGAAATATTAGCAAAAATCATTGTTTAAACACAATGAACATTATGCCACCATATCCACATATAGCACAATACACTGTAAAAAATAAATAAATACAATTTTGAATTGTTCGAAATAGTTTTTCTATTCTGAATTGTTTTCCTATTTATTTTCATTAATTAATTTTGAACTCATTGGTTTCTGTGCGTGACAAATTTAACTGGGAAAAAAAAGCACATACACATTTTTCGGACAATGTGTAAAGACTTTTAAAATCATGATTTCTTTGATTTACTTTGAACAAATGTAGACATTTTTGTTGTTTTTCCGGTTCTGGTCCTCATGCAGCTCATACTCAATCGCCATTGGCCTTTCTGCTTTCAAGGGAATGGGTTTAGCAACAGGTAAATTATTGTATTAGGCCTATCCGATCATGCAAATCCACACAAAACCATCGCCTATCCTGAAATCTGTGTTGTGTTTGTGAGCATTTGCAGATTTTGAGTGCATTCACCCTCATAGGCCCTTTCATACACTCTCATCAAGTCAAAATCACCACTGATGTTCTTTAGATGACTGCACATGATGTACGGTTAGTCATCATGTAGACAGTGTGTGTGTTTGTGCATGTGTGTGTTTCCTGGAAGCGTCCTGGAGGCTGTGTGAGAGGCAGCTCAGTGTTTAGAGGCCAGCAGCACTATATGGATTCTGCCCTGACAGAGAGGGAAGGGAATGGGGACGGATGTGATGAGTGTAGGACCAGAAGGGTTGTGCCGGCTTTAGGGTCCATTTGCTCCAGGGTTGTTGAACAGCTGTTCGCATACACAAACCAGCTGAAACCCGGATGAAATGTATTTCACCTCTGGGTAATTGTTGAGTCTGTGAGAGGAGGGATAAAATTCAGTTTGATGTGAATTAAAAAAAATCTTTTTTTTCTCTCTGTGTCCATTTTTTCAGCTCTGATTGTGGGGGAAATTATTCAGATTTAATATTTAAAAGAATGGTTCACTTAAAAATGAAAATTCTGCTTATTCCAAACCTGATTGAAATTCTGTCTTTCTGCTGAATGCAAAAGAAAATATATTAAAGACTGTTGGTAACTGCACTGTAAAAAGTATATGATCAATTAGTCCTGACAGCATATGTTTTAGGTCATTGTAACTTATTAAACTAAGTTAATTATGTTCTAACTTAATTTTATACGTTATGCAAGCTGTTGTAAGTCAGTTTAACATAAGTTAAATAGACTCAAAAGGTTAATTTGATTCAGCTTAAAAAATAAGGCAACCGTGTATTAATTCAGTGTATTATATCTTTCTTTCTTTCTTTCTTTCTTTCTTTCTTTCTTTCTTTCTTTCTTTCTTTCTTTCTTTCTTTCTTTCTTTCTTTCTTTCTTTCTTTCTTTCTTTCTTTCTTTCTTTCTTTCTTTCTTTCTTTCTTTCTTTCTTTCTTTCTTTTATAGTTTAAGTACCAACTGTAGGGCTGCATGATATTGGAAATATTTCATATTTGCTTTGTTTCTAGTCCAAACATCCAATAAAAAATAGGATTTTTTCCCCCTTAAAACATGCAACATTATCAGCCAATGTGGAAACTAAAATAATTGTATTTTATTGCTTTGAAATGTAAAAAAAAATAATAATAATTAATTATTAAGTTATTTATTGATCGATTGATTTTATACGTTATGCAAGCTGTTGTAAGTCAGTTTAACATATTATAAGTTAAATGGACTCAAAAGGTTAATTTGATTCAGCTTAAAAAATAAGGCAACTGGGATTTTCTTTTTACAGTGTGGTAGACACTGACTCACCTACACTCTAAAAATGCTGGGTTGTTTAACTTAACTTTTATAAACATGCACATGATTTGTTTACCTAATAATTATAATGAAACAAGTTTACTCAAAACAGAGAGCATTTGGTCCCTCTTTAAATAAGGACAAACAGGTTGGTACTGTAAAAATAAAGCTGCTGTTTGTGGAGTTTCTTAATGGTCCTCTGCTGAGATTTTGAGAGATTCAGTGTATTATATCTTTCTTCTTTCTTTCTTTCTTTCTTTCTTTCTTTCTTTCTTTCTTTCTTCTTTCTTTCTTTCTTTCTTTCTTTCTTTCTTTCTTTCTTTCTTTCTTTCTTTCTTTCTTTCTTTCTTTCTTTCTTTTATAGTTTAAGTACCAACTGTAGGGCTGCATGATATTGGAAAATATTTCATATTTTGCTTTGTTTCTAGTCCAAACATCCAATAAAAAATAGGATTTTTTCCCCCTTAAAACATGCAACATTATCAGCCAATGTGGAAACTAAAATAATTGTATTTTATTGCTTTGAAATGTAAAAAAAAATAATAATAATTAATTATTAAGTTATTTATTGATCGATTGATTTTATACGTTATGCAAGCTGTTGTAAGTCAGTTTAACATATTATAAGTTAAATAGACTCAAAAGGTTAATTTGATTCAGCTTAAAAAATAAGGCAACCGGGATTTTCTTTTTACAGTGTGGTAGACACTCACTCACCTACACTCTAAAAAATCCTGGGTTGTTTAACTTAACTTTTATAAACATGCACATGATTTGTTTACTTAATAATTATAATGAAACAAGTTTACTCAAAACAGAGAGCATTTGGTCCCTCTTTAAATAAGGACAAACAGGTTGGTACTGTAAAAAATAAAGCTGCTGTTTGTGGAGTTTCTTAATGGTCCTCTGCTGAGATTTTGAGAGATTCAGTGTATTATATCTTTCTTTCTTTCTTTCTTTCTTTCTTTCTTTCTTTCTTTCTTTCTTTCTTTCTTTCTTTCTTTCTTTCTTTCTTTCTTTCTTTCTTTCTTTCTTTCTTTCTTTCTTTCTTTCTTTCTTTCTTTCTTTCTTTCTTTCTTTCTTTCTTTCTTTCTTTCTTTCTTTCTTTCTTTCTTTCTTTCTTTCTTTCTTTCTTTCTTTCTTTCTTTCTTTCTTTCTTTCTTTCTTTCTTTCTTTTATAGTTTAAGTACCAACTGTAGGGCTGCATGATATTGGAAAAAAAAAAGATATGGCAATATTTTTTTTTTCTACAATAAATATTGCAATATAAATACAGTTTTAAAAGATCATTTGAATAGCTCTATTTGACATTTTTTCTGTGGAATCTAATAGTATCCAGGTACAGAAATTGAATAATCACCATGCAAAAAAAAAAAAAATGCTTTTCATATTTTGCTTTGTTTCTATTCCAAACATCTAAAAGTTCTTAGATCAGGTAAATGTTTTGTCTACACCTTCAGAAGAAATAAATCAAAAATAGGATTTTTTCCCCCTTAAAGCATGCAACATTATCAGCTAATGTGAAAACTAAAATAATTGTATTTTATTGCTTTGAAATGTAAAAAAAATAATAATAATAATTATTAAGTTATTTAATTGATCGAAATAGTTTTGCTATTCCGAATTGTTTTGCTATTTATTTTTATTAATTAATATTGGATTCAGTGGTTTCTGTGTGTGATATATATATATATATATATATATACAGGGCTTGACATTAACTTTTTTGATCACCAGCCACGGTGGCTAGTAGTTTTCCATCATTACTAGCCACTCGCCATTTTCACTAGCCACAATTTTATTGTTGGGAAAATATATTTTATACACATAAATATGACTTTGACATGCTAAAATTACTTGATTTAGATGTTGCGTTTTCTCCATGCCATTCATTTCACTTTTTGTGTGTCGTGTATGAGCTTGCTAAATGTTCATGAGCAAATGGGTCATGGTTTCATAGCATTACAATTAGTTTTTATTTTACATAATTTTCAGAGCTCAAAATTAAGGATTTACCAAATTTATCTCTGACCACACCAAACATAAACAATTCATTATTTCTTAGCCACAAATTTTAAATGTGTCAAAACAAGGATAATATAGCTGTTTACTATACTTTTTATTTAACAAAACATATGCACCGTAATCTGTCCTGGCTAAAGGACCCAGATCACCAGTTAACTACACATAAATGGGGAGTAATCTCCCATTAAAGCAATGTTATTGTAAAAAATGATAATTAAACCACATTACGCAAAAGAAAGTAGGTAATAAACTTACCGTGTGATAATGAAAGAATTATAATGCACACGGTTAACGTTAGACCCATAAAAAATCTGTTCAAATAATGGTGAAAGTGAAAGCAACCGGTGCTGCTTACAAAAATACAAATCTGGAGCTCTTGAAAGCAGCAAGACTGTGGGTGCATGTTCATCACTTTTTGTCTAGTCTATTTGAAAGAGAATCGATCACATCAGCTGTGTTTCTAGACACAGTTGCTGCACGCAAGGAAACGAGAGCGCGCACGCGTTTTAAACAGTTGCGCACATCACCTCAGCTGCGAGAGATCATCCTCTCATTCGGTATTCATCTGCTTTTTTATTGCTCACGTGAACGTAATTATTTTTGTCAGTCGTGTTGCTTCTCAATTCTAAGATCGCCTTTGCATGCATATTGGACCATCCTTATTGTCGAACCCTGCTTTTATGAATTATTATCCGGGAAAATTATTTTCAACCAGCCAAAGTGGCTAGTGGGAGTGTCTGTCTTACCCGCCACCACTGAAATCTACCCGCATTTGGCGGGTTGGCGGGTGGTAATGTAAAGCCCTGTATGTATATATATATATATATATATATATATATATATATATATATATATATATATATATATATATATATATATATATATACAGTTGAAGTCAGAATTGTTAGCCCCCCATTAATTATTAGACCCCCTGTTTATTTTTTCCCCAATTTCTGTTTAACGGAGAGAAGATTTTTTCAACACATTTCTAAACATAATAGTTTTAATAACTCATTTCTAATAACTGATTTATTTTATCTTTGCCATGATGACAGTAAATAATATTTTACTAGATATTTTTCAAGACACTTCTATACAGCTTAGTGACATTTTAAGGCTTAACTAAGTAAATTAGGTTAACTAGGCAGGTTAGGGTAATTAGGCAAGTTGTTGTATAATGATGGTTTGTTCTGTAGACTATCGAAAAAAATTTAGCTTAAAGGGGCTAATAATTTTGTCCTTAAAATGGTGTTTAAAAAATTTAAAACTGCTTTTATTCTAGCCTAAATAAAACAAATAAGACTTTCTCCAGAGGAAAAAATATTATCAGACATACTGTGAAAATTTCCTTGCTCTTTTAAACATAATTTGGGAAATATTTAAAAAAGAAAAAGAATTCAAAGGAGGGGGGGGGGGTAATAATTCTGACTTCAACGGTATATTCTAATATAAAATGATGAAATTACAATAAAAAAGCTTTAAATATGCCATGTTTTAGATTTGCATATTGAGCAAAATGGACTAACATGTCAACTCTGTTATTGTCAACTATGTTAGTAGTTCAAAAAGTGTAAAAAATATTTAAAAAACAATTAGTACCATAATCAAATGTTAAATATATTATATAAATGGAAGAAATAAAAGCAGATACAACATTTTCAGACAGTGTGTAAAGACTTTTAAAATCTCGATTTCTTTGAATTTGCAAAATTTAAGATATTTATTGGTGTAAAAAATTTTGGACTAGAAACAAGACAAAATTCTAAGTAAGAACTTTTTTTGTTGCATAAATTGTGTAAATAATTAAATACAATGAATCTTTCTTACACCTCCAAACATCATCATTTGTTTGAGTCCAAATGTTTTAAACTCTCTTGAAATGCACAGTCACAGGCATTAAAAACACATGCAAATGATACACTTTCAAACTATTATGGTTAAACTTGGGTCAACTATAATTCAGACTCTTATACAACTCTCTAAATGATATATTGTCTAGCCCTAATCAACTGCATATGCAGAAGGTTAGATATGTGCAAATGATCTACAGTATTTACCTGCAAATGCAAAAAGGAGCATTTTTAAAAAAATCTAATGTTGTTTTTGTCAGCTAAAATATTATGGAAAGCCATACTTTATCCATTTTTTAGTTGAATAATCAGCATGCAGATAAAAATGTTGTATGACATTGAACAAACAACTTATCATCACAGCCTCATTTTTTTGGTTTTCAATTTAAATATGATGGCAACAAATGGAATAGCATTATTGTGTAATGATTGCGTAATGATTCTTTTCATAAAGTTTTCCCAAACGCTGCGCCCTTTTGTTGTTGGTTGGATAAACAGATAGTCTACCACAAAGTCATGCTGCTCTTAAAGAATGCTGCCGTGTTTATGCTTTTCATGGAAATCAACATACAAATGGTTTATTACAGTCATGTCTGCCCTGGTGAAAAAAAAGTATATTAAATTGTATTGCAAATATATTTTTAATTCCAATAGTACATTGAAAGTATACTAACCAAAAAGTATATTTAATTTAAATATATTAAAAGTGTATTATTACCATACTTTTTTATATAACTTTTAACACACTTAAAAATAATTGTAATTTAGTATATTTTCTAAAAATATATTTCAGTAAAATGCACTTTAATTAAATGCTTAGTTTATTTTTTACAAGTGTATTTATTTAGCATTTGATGGTAATATATTTTAGTATTATTTTAACTATGCTTTGAAAATGAACTTTGTAAGAATGTTCAAAGCACATTATTAAATAAACAGAAGTTGTTTACTTTGTTAAATTTTGTAGTAATTTTAGTGTTTGTTTTCATTCATGCATTTAAGTTCATTATACTTTTAGAAAGGAAATAAAATATGTCAAATGCATTGAAAGCCCATTTAAAACATTTGTAAATAACTCATTACTGTATAAGTGAGGCGACGCAGTGGCGCAGTAGGTAGTGCTGTCGCCTCACAGCAAGAAGGTCACTGGTTTGAGCCTCGGCTGGGTCAGTAGGTGTTTCTGTGTGGAGTTTGCATGTTCTCGCTGCGTTCGTGTGGGTTTCCTCCGGGTGCTCTGGTTTCCCCCACAGTCCAAAGACATGCGGTACAGGTGAATTGGGTAAGCTAAATTGTCCATAGTGTATGAGTATGAATGAGTGTGTATGGATGTTTCCCAGAGATGGGTTGCGGCTGGAAGGGCATCCGCTGCGTAAAAACGTGCTGGATAAGTTAGCGGTTCATTCCGCTGTGGCGACTCCGGATTAATAAAGGGACTAAGCCGAAAAGAAAATGAATGTATAAGTGAGACGCTGTTGATGCTGACAATAAAACAAATTATTGTAAATACAATAGTGTGCAAACATACACTGTTAAAAAATCCCAGATATTCACAACGTTACTGTAATTTTTCACAGTAAATTACATTAGTATCCCTTTACAGGATTTAACTGTAAAAATTCACAGTATGTTGTATTCAAAATTTTATTGCGACATTGAGGATGGCAGCATGATTACAGCAAATTACTGTAAAAAAGGGCTATATGTTTTGCACATTAGTTATAGGAATTCAAACTTTTTATTTTAGCATAAAAATTAAAACAGTAGTACAGGCACTATATATATACATATATATATATATATATATATATATATATATATATATATATATATATATATATATATATATATATATATATATATATATATATATATATTTTACCCGAATGAAAAAAAATTTGGCTACCAACATCTTCAAAAATAACTTTAAATAAACAAATCATCCAGGTTTGAAACATGAATGTTAAATGTTCATTTTTTTGGGTGCACCTTTATTTAAATCTATAAGATAATCATGTAAATATGACATTTTTAATAAACATAATTTTGTGCTTAGCCAAAACGTGATAAACTGTAACAAAAATAATTGATTCATGAAACCAAAGACTGTTAAACACACCTAGAGGTTAGAAATCTGCGCTAAATGACACAAAATCTTTATAAACAAACCAAAAAAACAATATCACTTTTGCACTGATTCGGTTCAGCACTCGCGTGACATTGAATCAGATTGAACTGCTTGTTCGGGAATTATCACACGTGTTCACAAGCTCATACTTATCAACATAGAATCAGTGTAACAATGCGTGTGGCCGAGCAGTAATAGTAATGAAATAGTAATGATTAATAAATCATATTGTTGTATCACATTATTATACAAAAAGGAATCATTTTCAGGCGGATTCGAATCTTTACTATTCACTTAAGAGAGCCGATTCATAGAACCGAGCCGATTCGACTAGACCGGAAACAAGCACCGTCCGTCACCACAGGCAACGCCTCATTTGAACCATAACCGTCGATGTCTCCGTCAACAAATTCATCCACGGTAAGTGTTGAAAGATGATTGTTTTGTGTTTATTTCTGTACAGTGCACGTCTTTTAACAGAATAAACCAAGTTAGTTAGCTTTAGTTTTAACGTTAGGTTCTTATGCCATGTTGTTCGTTAACAGACGGGTTAATCGCCATTTTTAAAGAAGAAATTTACAGATGGTGCTTGTAAGTTAGTGCTCGTGAATTTGTTTTAGTATAACGTTAGTTCCTGAAAAAAGGAAGGTGATTTTCTGTTAACTTTAACTGTTAACTGCTCTTTCTATTTCAGCACAATATTGAAGTGAAGGTGAAGTACTTCACGTGACCATGAGGGATAAGTTAAGGTCATTATGAAAAAAAGAATGGTAATTTCTCTTAACTTTAATTAAATTAATGTTAACTGCATTCTTAATTTCAGCACAACATTGAAGTGACCATGCAGAATAAAGTTCAGGTAAGCTGGCCTTCACGTAGTCATTATGACCATCATTATCAGCCAATAAAATAGATAGATTATGGCAAATGCAAAGTAAATTAACCACATAACAGTGGTCAGTTGTGTTTGTTTTGTAACATAATAGTTAATATACAGTAAATAATTATTTAGCATTTAAACATTTAGAGAGTCTTTTAAGATTATTCAGATTTTCATATTGGCAGTGATGCACTTGGGCTGGCTGACTGAAAATTAAAAGTCTGTGTGCATATTCCCCATTCAGTTGTATTTTTAAGCTAACATTTGTCAATGTCATTGTCTATTTCTTAGTGGTAATTTTAATGCATTACTAACATTTACTAATGTGAACTTATTGTATAGAGTCACTGTACATTTTATTTTTTGTGGTGTTTAGGTGTACGTGATTGCTATAGTGCATGGTGAGTGTATATCCTGAACACAAATATAACCCAAAGTCATGATCACCATCTAAACCAACAAATGTATATTGCCTATTCAAAGTGAAATTGATGGGGACAAGGAATGATTTGTGCACACATTTTAACTCATACAGAGTCAAATGTTGAGTCTTATTCTACTCTTATTATATTTATCAGTTTTTACAGCCTTGCGCCATAGCCATGGATGTTGAAAAAGTGTGATGCTACCAAACACCCCTCGCTTGATTGTTCAAGGTAATGTTGATGTCTTCCTCATTTTTATTAGATTTTTAAATGTCAAGTTGTTCACAGATTTTTTGTGAGCAGTTTCATGTACAAACTCTTTTTCTTCCTCTAATAGTTCCTACATTTAAAAAAATATGGTGTTAAAACAACCACAAGCTAGGCTATTTGGCTACTCAGTGCTCAGTAAATATTAGTTTTTATTACTAATATTACTAAAGATTTTTTTAAACTATAGTTTTTGTGTTTATTGGCAATTTTACTGGGCATTTTAATAGGCAGTGTATGGAATGTCAAATTTATTTTTACAAACAAATTTAATTATTCACAAACTCAGTCTCTCTTTTCCCAGCAATACAACATCAAACAAACAGTCTTATTCATTGGAGGGTCAAGTGGTCATGGGACCTCATCTGGATTTCACAACTGGATATGGTCTGAATTTGAAGTATGCTGAAGATACCTTTTGCACTCTGGAACTTAAGGTAAAGTCTACATTTAATTTTGTACCTGATGGTTTGTTTTGGGGGTTAAACAAGAAATGTATAGAAGCACAAGCAGCCATCTCTAATACAGTGTGTGTTGCAGACTCAATTTGTGTGTCTGTGCTGGAGACCAGAGAGGACGCTGTCTTTAAAAGGATGGAGCTCTTATGCTGAATTGATACCAAATGTGAACTTAATTATTCAGGTGAGTGTGATAGATACAAGTCATTGCAAATACATCAAAAAATGGGGAATTTGTACCGGACAGCACAGATGAAGTGAAATGCAAAACACGTTTGTGAATGTGTGGTATTCACCTCAATCACTTTTTTTTTTTATGTTTTATATCGTGTTTAATTTAATTGTATAACATTCATGTTCCCAACCAACTGAATGAGTTCTCTTACTATCGTCAAGTAATGTTAATGTTATAACAACTCTTTATTTGTTACTCTATATACAGGTTTGTTTGTAATGTGAGGGTGAGTAAATAACAAAATGATAATTTTAAGGTGAATTACCCAATTAATTAGTTCAAATAATCTAAATATTCATTCAATCCAATCTGACAATTCTTTATCTTTTTTTAATTATTGTGTATTTGTAAATACAGATGTGTACAAATATCTGATATTTGTTTTATTCACACTTCGTTACAGACCTGTATTTATTTCTTTATTTCACTAGAGATGAATTTAAGAAAAACTGTACAAAAATACTTTTAAACAGTTTATTTTTGCTGCCTTTTTGTGTAATCTTGACCACTTATTGAGCTTTAGTTGCATAGTGATTGCTTTTTATGTTGTGTAAAAAATTTTTATAATAATTTAGCTTATTTCTCATTTGTTCCTGATTTCTCTGGCTGATTCTGATGTTACTGTCCCAAAATGTATAAAAGGGGTAAAAAATAATGAGTTTCTCTTTTACCCAAGAAACTCCGGAAAGATGCACACTCGCAGAGAAATCTGCCATTGAATCCTCAAAGGACAAGTTGGACTCTCACAGGTAAGGTCAGCAAGCTCATATATTCTGTACATCATCACCTTTAAATTAATTTTGTTAAATTATTTATTTTGTATTTAATTTATCTACCTACATGTCAGGGAGTACTGAATAAAAATAGTATTAATGCTAAAATAATACAGTTAAATTGTTCTACATTATTATACAGTAATTGTGGTCTTTAATTTTACTTTTTTATTTAAAAAAGATAATTTTTCTCTTTTCACAGAGACTGTAGTAAATGCTATAAATGTGGCGTATGCTATTACTGACATACTGTGTGGTGTCAATGTCTAATGTATCCAGAGCAGATGCTGTGGTGATCATGGAAGAGTGGAGAGCGTAAGACTGATTCCTGAAAAACAGCAGTGACAGACGAGTCTCTGCATTGATTCCATGGGCTATTCTGGACACCTGCCGTTGACCGACTCAAACCTGCACTTTCTCCATGACGGACACTCATTGTTCTCAAGCCTTCCAGAGTCTTTTAGACCACAGCTCTACCCTTTATGTTTGGCCAGAGGAGAATTGATCCCTGGCTGAGCCTGGTTTCTTTAACGTTTGTTCATTAATTTCATCAGCCGGTGGAGTTTTGGTTCTGTCCACGCTCTGGCTTGCTTGGTCAGAGCTAGCGGAGTGGCTCTTTAGTGGATCTTCCTTCAACAGTGACAGTTGTATTAAACTGAACTGAATCAGTTTTGATTAAACTTTTAATTATAACTACACCATCATTTTACCACTACTCTCATCCCTGCCTGACATGTTGGAATGTTACACAATTTTAAATATTATGGCTTTTTTCTTCATCTATGTAAACTATTTTTGGAAAATCATTCCCAAATATCACGGAAATCCAAAATTGATGAGGTTCAGGCCGATCTCAATTCTATTTTTACTACTTTCCCTTTGCCTACCCCCATTTATAAATAAATTATATAAAAGTTGAGTGTAAAGCACTGTGTGAGTGTTGACACTAATCTTCTGTATGAATAAACTGAAAAACAACAGTAATATTATACCAGATGTGCAGTAAAAAGCTATTTCACTCCCAACAGACATTTCTGTCAGACCCAGTCATTGGGTTATCTGAATTAAAAATTTGCTGAGTAATATTTTGCAGTGGTTATTAAGGGACTATTCTTAGTGACATTTTAGCTTTTCTTTTTCAAAATGTTTCTTGGAAGACAACACATTGATGTCGTTATGAATGTAATAAACCAGCTGCTTTGTAGTAAAAATTCTTATTAATCCACATTTATTTTACATTTGTGGGTCTCTTTGCTCGGTTTTTACATCCATGTTGCTGGTGTAGTCAGAGAAAACTCTCATACCTCTTCATTTGTAGTGTGGTCTTGAAAAATCTTCATTTGAAGGGTTATGTGGCCCTTCCCTTTACCCACTACATCACCAAGCTAATAAAGAAAATTGGGACACCCGACCTCTTCATTTGAACGCATTAACCGAGGGGGGGCTGAGGTGTAGAATTGGGATTGGGCCTTAATCAAAGGCTCCACTATAAGGATTTGGTGAAACATATTTGAGATTTGATGTTTGTTATGCACTTGTTTGTTGAAGCACAGTACATTTTGTACAGTACATGTGCAGACTTTCCACAGTCATGGACTTTCTGGATTATCATGGCATTTTAAAAGATCTGTTCTTAAATTGTAATGTTTTGTACTGAAGGACATTTTCTGCAGTATTTTTGTAATATTTTTAATAGAATAAAAATATATTTTTGAATGATTCTGTAAAACATTTAAACCATTCTGCGGTTTTAATAAAAACAGTTTGAATTGTTTATTGTGTGTATTTGACTTTTATTGAAATTGCATTTAACATATATTTATTAAGAAAACTAATATATTTATGGTATATTGCGTGTGTATTTTAAATGCACTCGGAATAAATTTCTAATATACTTGTAATACAGAAAAAGTACACTTTAATGCCACTAAGCAAGCATGAAATTAGTTTACATACTATGCTTATTTAAAGTGTACTAAATATACTTAAAGTTGTTCCAATTTAGCACACAAAAATACACTAAATACACTTAAAGTTGTACTTAAGTGCAATTTTATTACAACTAAAATATACTTAGCACAAAATTAATATGTCCAAAATGTCACACTTTAAGTAAACTAATCATTAATACACTTAAAATATACTAACAATTAGTCCGGATCCAAGTATACTAAGCATATTTATTTTTCACTAGGGTGCATACTAAGCTGTGATAGAAAAATGTCGAAACCGACTGCCTTTACAGTGACTGAGCAAGCGCTTTGCTTTGTGACATTTAATAACAAACCGTGCCATCACAGTGTCTCTGCTGGAGTGAAGGGCCGTATTGAGAGATGTTTAATGAACTACCTGACCCCTCAAGCAGCAACTGTGCTTGAAGACATAAAAGCTTCTCCTGAGTCTTTTAGTTTTGCATGTGTGTGCGCGTTTTTTTTTTTTTTTTTTTTTTGCTCGTCTCTTTCTTCGACAAGTTCTTCATTAAACGAACATGCCTTTGATGATTGTATCTAGTCATCCCCTACTTCTGTTAAATACAATTTGACCAGTTTTCTCAATGCAGCCCAGTTATGTATTGGCTTTGCATGTAAGAGTCTAAACTGTTGTGTGTTTTAAAATGCATGCTTTAAAAAAGAAAAAGAAAAATAGGTTAAAAGGTTAGACAGAGAAGGCTGACATGTACTAGACATAACAGGAAAAGCAATGAGTGTACAAAATGTAAAACGACACCCACAGCAGGCTTTGCTTCCATTAAATATTGTATTTGCAAGTCTGAGAAAGGTTTTTACCGGGTTAGTCTCGGGGGCCGCAGACGTGTGACCTGATTCAGACATGCTCTCTTTAGACCCACGAGACTAGTGGAACATGACTGAAAGCATTGTAATAAACTTGCCCTTGTTTTGTCTACCTTGACCTTTTATTATTAAATTAAATTAAATTAAATTAAATTAAATTTAATTTAATTTAATTTAATTTAATTTAATTTTATTTTATTTTATTTTATTTTATTTTATTTTATTTTATTTTATTTTATTTTATTTTATTTTATTTTATTTTATTTTATTTTATTTTATTGTCTGTGTGAATTTTAGACTGTAACTACTGATAATCTAGTCTTGTGGAGTGAAAAACCTCATTTCTGTAATGTAATAAAATAAATG
Source organism: Danio kyathit (assembly GCA_903798195.1). Lineage (NCBI taxonomy): Eukaryota > Metazoa > Chordata > Actinopteri > Cypriniformes > Danionidae > Danio > Danio kyathit. The sequence continues at coordinate 35,386,287 of LR812532.1, forward strand.
TATTAAAACATGTTCACAGCCATATTTTTATATTTCAGTAAATATCAACACCACATTTTGTCACTGTGAAACTATTTTATTTTATTTATTTATAAAAAAAAAAAAAATATATATATATATATGTGTATATATATATATATATATATATATATTTTTTTTATTTAATTTTATTTTTTCACTGTGAAACTGCTATGCATTTTATTTAATTTCATTTAATAAATTTTATTTTATTTTATTTTATTTCATTTTTGTCAGTGTTAATTTTAGACCATAGTACAGGGGTGGGCAATAAAATTTTCCAAGGGGCTACATTAGACTATGGGGCGGTTTTAGAGGGCCAGACCAATACAGTTAATTTGTGTAAAAAAATTAAATAAATAAAATTCTGTAAAAATTTGAAATAAACATTGGTAAAAACTATATCTGCAGAGGATTTATGTCTGCATTTGTTAGATTGTTAATCTGAGGTGATTCGTTTACCTTTATTACTGTGTAATTCCATGCAAAGTGTGAAGCTGCCTGGTTGGTTTCTGTCACATGACTCATGGTTCTCTCGTAGCACTCTGAAATGTTTCGTTTTTTTTCAACTTGCGGTGAACGGCCTGGAAACGTGAGCGTGACATATCGCATGTGCATCCCTTTCTATTTGCCCTTCCATTTGAAATAATGAAAGTGAGCATGCAAAAGATGCTATATGTGAAAGTCCCCTTTTGTTGACTCGCAATATCAGACCTGCTCATTGCAAGGTTCTGTTTGTGGTTGAATTTAAATTAAATAAAAAAATACATCAAGCGGGCTGATTAAATTGAAGTCCAGCGGGCCACATGTGGCCTAGGGGCCGTAAAATACCCAGGTCTGCTGTAGCTACTAATAATCTAATGTTGTGGTGTGAAATACTTTCAAATCTTTGTAAAGTAATACAAATTTATAAAAACATGTTCATAGGCGCATTTCTAAATTTCGGTAAAAAACAAACACCACATTTTTTCACTGTGAAACTGCTATGCATTTTGTTTTCATTCATTCATTCATTCATTCATTCATTCATTCATTCATTCATTCATTCATTCATTCATTCATTCATTCATTCATTCATTCATTCATTCATTCATTCATTCATTCATTTATTCATTCATTTATTCATTCATTCATTCATTTTCTTTTTGGCTTAGTCCCTTTATTAATCTGGGGTCACCAGAGCAGAATGAACCGCCAACTTATCCAGCACATGTTTTACGCTGCGGATGCCCTTCCAGCTGCAACCCATCTCTGGGAAACATCCATACACACTCATACACACTCATTCACACTCATACACTACGGACAATTTAACCTACCCAATTTACCTGTACTGCATGTCTTTGGACTGTGGGGGAAACCGGAGCACCCGGAGGAAACCCACGCCAACACAGGGAGAACATGCAAACTCCACACAGAAACACCAACTGACCCAGCCGAGGCTCAAACCGGCGACCTTCTTGCTGTGAGGCGACAACACTACCTACTGCGCCACCGCATCGCCCACCTTTTATTTTATTTTATTTTATTTTATTTTATTTTATTTTATTTTATTTTATTTTATTTTATTTTATTTTATTTTATTTTATTTTATTTTACAAAATGTATTTATTTCTCCTGATTTTCTCCTGATTATTTTTGTCAGTGTGAATTTTAGACCGTAACTATTAAAAATCTAATGTCGTGGTGTGAAATACTTTCTAATCTTTCTTACAGGGTTAGTTGAACACATAAGTCAATGGAAAAAAAAAATACAAAATTTTATATCCACATGTTTATATTTCCGTAAAAATCAACACCACATTATTTCACTGTGAAACTGCTATCATATCTATCATGCTAACATATAAGAAGCATGTTTTGTTTTGTTTTGTTTTGTTCTGTTCTGTTTTGTTTTATGTTTACCAAATGTATTTAGATGATCCTGGTTTGGATCCTGAAAAGGAGCACTGATAAATCTTCATGGAAGTGAAACATATGGATTTGGAAATACTTGAATGTTTTGCAGTGTGGAGGTCAATAATGTTTTATTTGGGCAAAGTAAATCTCTTTAATTTGTTTTGTTATTGTTTATATTTTCAAAGCTTCCAATTGACACAAAATATAAAAAGTGTGGCATAATGATCTTGTTCAGACAGAGCACAATGAGTAAGTGGGTGTGTTTGTGATATGAAACACAAGTCGTATTTTCAGTTTATGTGTATAGATGACAGTGGATATACAGGCAGTTTCAGGCCAAAGCAATCGACCCGGCTCTATCAAAGGGACAATACTAGCAGTCATAAAGCTTTCTGAGAGGACTACTCCTCCCTCACATCTTATATTGCAATGTTTTATTTTTGTTGCTGTGTGGTTATATACGTATATGTTTTTCATACTGCAACTTTCACTTCAGCCCACCCACCTTCACTGAAACAGCACAGCCATCAAAGCTCACTGAGACCTTTATGAGAGCACAGAAAGAGCTTGGTTTGTCTCTTATTCTCTTTGTCCTTTTGTTCCCTGTGCTGGGAAAAGATGAGAGGGAGCAAAAATGATAGAAGAGCTTGATTTGGTTCTGTGTGTGTGTGTGTGTGTGTGTGTGTGTGTGTGTGTGTGTGTGTGTGTGTGTGTGTGTGTGTGTGTGTGTGTGTGTGTGTGTGTGTGGTGTGTGTGTGTGTGTGTGTGTGTGTGTGTGTGTGTGTGTGTGTGTGTGTGTGTGTGTGTGTGTGTGTGTGTGGAGAGAGAAAAGACTGGATTTGGCAAGACCACCTCACACAAAGACCCTTAACACACACTGACCTTTAACACACACTGACTCTTATCTCACACTGACCCCTACCACATAGAGAGTCTTATCGAGCAAGGACCCCTGCTTCTCCCTGTCATACGGCTCAACCTCAGACCCCAGTTAAGGAATTGAAGCGTCTGTAATATCACTAATGCGAAGTTCAGGATGAATTAAAACAAAAACATGTAGAAAATATTTAGAAGTACACACTAATAGAATGATGTCTTTTGATGAGTTGAGGCTTAAATTTAATCTCAATAGAAAACATTTTTCCAAATACCTTCATTTAAAAAGTTTTGAGCAAATCAAGATAATAATCTTAATAGACCCCCATATTCGTCTTTAGAAAACATGATGATAAAAAATGATCTGAGAAAAGGTATCATATCAGAGATTTATGGTTTGCTGACAATGAACTCATCCCAAAATTCCTTCTGTAGGTTGAATGCATGGAAGGAAGATTTACAGTCTGAAGTTTCGAATGAGGACTGAGAAGAAGCCTGCACTAAGGCTCATACTATGTCGATAAATTCACGTCTTAAACTTATACAATATAAATGGATAATGCGGACATGTAACACCAGTGGAATTAAATAAATATAATAAAAACATACCAGATATTTGGACAAAATGTTTGGAAGCTAGAGGAACTTTGTTTCACTGTATTTAGCAGTGTACAATGATTAAATTATTTTGGGAAGAGATAAGAGTCATAAGTGAAAAGATCATTTCAAAACAAATCCTCCTCGACCCAAAGCTTTTTTTTGCTGGGCTTATACCCAGAGAACTCAAACTATAGTAAAAGCGAACAAGTATTTATGGACCTCACCTTGCTTTATGCCAAAAAATGTGTAGCTTTGCTATGGACAAAGACGCAAGGACTAAACACTAATTAATGCATAAGACAGATGTTGTCAAGCCTGCCATTAGAAAAAATAACTTGCATACTAAAAGCTAAACAGCATGTATTTGAAAACATATGGAGTCCTTTCATCAGATATATAGAAGGTGTGCAATTAACAAAGGAAGAAGGAAGAAGTTGATGAATCATTTTTATGTGGACAATGTAGTTCCAGTCGTACAGTTCTGTATTGATACACTCTTCAATCTATATATTTGCTGTACACTGTATTCAGAATGACAATAATGATCACTTTTAAATAGATTATCATTAACCAAAGAAGGGGCATTTTTATTTTTTTGTTGCTTGTTTGTTTTTTTGTTATATATATATAAATAAATATAAACTAATAAAACTATTATGCTTAGAAATGTGTTGAAAAAAATCTTCTCTCGGTTAAACAGAAATTGGAGAAAAAAAATAAACCGGGGGCTGATAATTCAGGGGGAGCTAATAATTCTGACTTCAACTATATATATATATATATATATATATATATATATATATATATATATATATATATATATATATATATATATATATATATATATATATATTTATATTTATTTTTTTATTTATATTTATTTTTTTATTTATATTTATTTTTTTATTTATTTATTTATTTATTTTTTTGTATAATTTGTAAATGTAGCAAGGTTATTGTTGTAAAAAAATGCATGTAAAGTGTCGTACTGTAATTTAAATAAAAATATATTATGGCAGAAGTAGACATTATATAGCTTTATGCTATTATATAGACATTATATAGCTTTCAGTGCAGGCATGTTATTAAAAATAATGCGATTTCATCATCTTTCAGCAAGATTTTACTTATTCTGTCTCTTTTTTTTTATTTTGTTTGTTTTCTGCTGGCATAATTGAACCCGGTCAAATCAACAATAAATAAATATTTAAGATCCTGCAAAACCCATTTTGTTTTTTTGTTTTTTGGCTTTTGGTCAGTCTATTGGATTCCAAGACTTTTTTTGTGTGCTAGTCTACTCCTATAAGTTGACCTTTTGCAGATATACACATTATCATAAATCTATCTCACAATAAACAGTTTTTCTCTTCTGGGAAAACAAACCCGACGTATTAATAATGACTCATTTTGTTCTCTGGATTCCCGAGTAACTTGCTTCAGACTGGAGAAAGATTCAATCATGGTTTATGGCCGTGACATAAACTAATATGGAATAGAATTCAATTATACCATTTAAATTGTTCTGTTTGAACTTATTTTAAAATGCACTTTTTTCATGAGATGGAAAAGCTGATTTTTCAGCATCATTACTCCAGGCTTCAGAAGCAAGCCTTAAGAAGCATTTATTATAATTAGCAATACTGAAAACACTGGTGTTCCTAAAATTATTTGGAAATTATTATTTTTTTTATTCTCTGATGATTAAAAAGCTAAAATGAACAGTTTTTTTTTTATGTAATTTTTTTGGAATAATATAATGTGCTTATCATAATTCTGAATGATCAAATGCATACTTGCTGAATGCATCTTTCAGTCAAAACATTACATTTGTTGTTACAATTTCATATGTTTTGGCTTGTCTATTTAAAGAAGAATAAAAAAAATGTTAACACTTTACAATAAGGTTGTATAAGTAATGATAGTTAAAGGGCACCTATGATGAAAATCATCTTTTGGAAGCAGTTTGGACTGAATTGTGTGTAAGTATAGTGTGTCCACTGTTATATTGGGGTGATATTAAGTCAATGAGTCTCTTTTTTATTTTCCTAATGTTAAAATAGGATCCAAATCTCTCCCATTTTGTAGGCCACCACAGCGTGATGTAGGAGTGCGGTTTTCCTCACGCCCCCAAATTGATTGACAGCTGCAAATAACATGTCTCTGTAGTAACACGTATAATAATCAGCAAGACAGGACGTGCGCAAAGCAACTGGGATTAAAAAATCTGCTTGAACTTTGTAACAACATTGTGTGTGACTCATCGTTGCAGAAAGGCTTGAATTAACTCCACAACAAATACATCAAATAATCAATGGGTAATTTCTTACTGTAGTATTTCTCACAAAGATTATGTAAGGTGTGCTTCCTTCATTTCTGTCTCTGTGCTGTTTATCTGACGCAGCAGGAGATGGAGACACACTCTGACAGGCACATGGGAACGGTGGGCGGGGAGAACCAGTTCATTTGCATTAAAGGCACAAGCAATTAAAACAGCTACTAGGTGCGGAGGGCTGAAAATTCCAATATTCTGAAAGCTATAATAAATAATCTGATGGATGTTTTAATCTAAAACTTTACAGGCACATTCTGGAGACACTAAAGACTTATCTTATCTTAAATCTTGAAAAAAAATGTGTAAAATAGGTGCCCTTTAATAAACTTACTAACATGATCAAACAACGAACAATACATTTATTACAGTATTTCTTCATGTTTGTTCATGTTAGTTAATGAAAATACAGTTGTTCATTGTTAATTTATATTAACTCAGTGTATTTAGCTTTAGTAAATGTTGAACTATGATTAATAAATGTTGTAGGTAATGTTTATAGTTAATTCATGTTATTAGACACATTAATTAATGAGACTTTATTGTAAAGTGTGACCCAGAAAACTAAATATTCTCATAGTAAGAAAAACCTTGATGCCTATTACCAACTGTGCCAGTTACCACAATACATTGGCCTATTGGAAAGGTTAAGGTCTGACATAAATTCATGCAAATGAATCAACAGTTACAGCCTGCCTCAAGCATCTTGTCGCAACAAGCATCAAGTTTCATCCCCTTTTGTTTTGAATGAAAATCTCACTTGCTCATATAAATATATAATGACAGCAGGTTGGCAAGTGATTACCTCAGATGAGCTCAACCCAGAACGCTGACCTTTTCAAGATGGAGGAGCTATTCTCATTTCCACATAAGCTTAAAGGGATAGATCACCAAAAATGAAAATACTCTTAGGCCATCAACTTTCTTCAATAGAACATCAAAGATTTTTATAGAAACCACCCAGCAAATATTTTTTGTTTTTAAAAGATGTCCAACAGACGTCTAATAGACATCTAAACATAGTCATCTTGGCTAAAGCAAGGCTAAATTTGGGCTGTCAGTGAAATTTTAATAGGCGTCTAAGAATAGACCAAAACTAGACTATTCAGTCTAATCTGTCTATTTGACAGCAAGTCTAGTTTTGGGTTATTCTTAGACATCTATTAGATTTTCACTGATAGCCCAAGTTTAGCCCTGTTTAAGCAGAGCTGTCTACGTTTTACGTCTATTAGACGTCTATTAAGCACAAAACTGTTTGCTGGGCATGGTCCTTTAAGATTTCATATAATGCAAGTATATGGCTATTAGGGACTATTAGTGGCTAATTGAGAATCAAAAATGAAAATAATAATGAAACTATAAAATATATAGAGAGTTGAAGTTAAAAAAAAAATATCCCCGCTCTGATTTCTTTTCTTTTTCAAATATTTCCCAAATGATGTTTAACAGAGCAAGGAATTTTTCACAGTAATTCCTATAATATTTTTTTTCCTCTGGAAAAAGTCTACTTTTTATTTTGGCTAGAATAAAAGCAGTTTTTATTATTTTTAACTATATTAAGGTCAATATTATTAGCCCCCTTTAAGCAAATGTGTTCCAATTGTCTACAGAACAAACCACTGTTATACAATGACTTGCCTAATTATCCTAATGATTCTAGTTAAGCCTTTAAATTACACTTTAAGCTGAATACTATCTTGAAAAATATCTAGTAAAATATTAAGTACTGGTGGCTATTATAGTATAGTATGTAGTATATACATAGTATATACAGGGGGCTAATAATTCAGGAGGTCTAGTAATTCGGATTCAACTGTAGATGTTTCCAAAATAACTGCCTATATACCTGAGGCTGTAGATTAAAAGTTGTATAGTTGAAAGTGTTTTTATAGGGTCTTGCACAGATCAATTGTTTTGCTTCACAAGACCTCAATGTACAGTATCGTATTGCACAATCCCCCTTTTATAAACCTCAAAATGTTGGTAGATGGTAAAATACTATTAAACTTCATTTTATGAATCACCAATCACCACAAGTTCAATCAAAAATCCTCTGTAATGTTGGTCTGGAGGAATAAGTCTTGTACTGAAAATGCTGATTGCCTGAGGGTGAGTAAATTAACAACAACCTTTCATTTTTGAGTGAACAGCGTGGAACATTCATGCTTCTACAACATACAAAAGATATCCAAAACAAGAAATTTTGCCTGCATTGATATCCCTCTGAAATCAAACCCTGACCTTGTCATTGTTGACTTGCTATTGCACTATGCTGGACTGTAGACCAAAGGGTGGGCCTCTTAATGAGATCCAGTCAATATTGTCCCTTTTCATGGCACAATGAATGTTAAGCTCAGCTCTTTGTTTGCATTTCATTAATACACAGATTCATTGTTTAATTAATGAAATTGGTTTGTTCCGATGGCACGCTGCTGTGTGAAAAGAAAAGAGGAATGATAGAAAAAAAATAGATATCCACACACGCACAAAGAGAAGTAATTGCTAATAAGCGTTCTTGACTCCATGTGTTAAGCACTTGTGGAGTGGCTGTCTGTGTGTAGGCTATGACTGCTGCGTGCTGTTGGAGAGTGAACAACCTTATGTGCTACATCCCACTCCGGCTTCTGCCACACACACGGATTTGCGTGTGTAATAAGAGGTTATATCGCGAAAGAGAAGCCTCCTTCAATCATGCTGTGTTAGTCTATGGAAACGAGCTGTGTACTGATTGCTCAGGAAGCTTACTGGCCACTCTCACAGGCCTAACTGTAAGTTACAGTTTTTATTTATTTATTTGTATTTAAATAATATATAAATCGACAGTTTTACAGATTTTTTTTTTTTTTTTTTTTTGTGGGGGTGGGTGGGGGATGAGATGTTGTTATTTAGACTTTTGAATTGCATTATGAGCCCACAATCTTTTCTCCAAAAGCTTTTGATGTCGAAAAGTTTGAAAACCGGACTTTTATTGACAATTTTAATAGTTTGAAGTGATATACTGCCTGGGTTAATGTTGTAAATTATGATACAAAAATCTGGTAATAAAGCTGCCAGTTCTTTTTTTTTTAAATAATTTTACAATCTTAGTTTTCTATATATTATTTATTAAACAATATACTGTCTCAAACTACTAAAATGTCAATAAAAGTCACTCTGTTAAAACTACAGATATATAACTATATTATATATAACTGTTTATTTTTCCCCAATTTCTGTTTAACAGAGAGAAGATTTTTTCAACACATTTCTAAGCAAAATAGTTTTAATAACTTATCTCTAATAACTGATTTATTTTATATTTGCCATGATGACAGTAAATAATATTTTACTAGATATTTTTCAAGACACTTCTATAAAGCTTAAAGTTTTTAAAGTTTATTTAAAGGCTTAACTAGGTAAATGAGGTTAACTAGGCAGGTTAGGGTAATTAGGCAAGTTATTGTATAATGATGGTTTGTTCTGTAGACTATCGGGAAAAAAAATGCTTAAAGAGGCTAATAATTTTGACCTTAAAATGGTCCTTAAAAAATTAAAAGCTGCTTTTGTTCTAGCCAAAATAAAACAAATAAGACTTTTTCAGAAAGACAAAATATTATCAGACATACTGTGAAAATGTCCTTGCTCTGTTAATCATCATTTGGGAAATATTTTAAAAAGAAAAAGAAAATTCAAAGGGGGGGCTAATAATTCTGACTTATATATATATATATATATATATATATATATATATATATATATATATTATATATATATATATAGAAAGAAAGAAAGAAAGAAAGAAAGAAAGAAAGAAAGAAAGAAAGAAAGAAAGAAAGAAACTAAATAATAGTTCTGTGCAAGAAAGTGAACACTATTTGAAACATGATTTATGAATGAATCATTTTTATGAACCTGTTCTTAAATGAGCAACAGAACCATTGAACAGTATATGACTCAAGCTCTATAGATCTACTTAACCAAAAACCACTTTTAGATGAGCCAGTGAGAAATCTATTTGTGAACTCCGCAATTGAATCAAGGGTCAAAAATAGAGTTTGTATGGTTTTTACGGTTCCTATTCACCTTATTCTCCGCGTAAGAGAGGGCGTAGCCATTTAAATCTTTTTTTGAATCATTCATTTTTAGATGTTAAAAACAACTCGTTTTTTTGCTTGATGCTGCAAACTGATATTTTCTTTTTATATTATTCTATTTTGTCTGTATAGTCATGCAAACACTTGTTTGTTTTATTATTCCTAGTCATTTCTCCCATAGGCAACTGAATCGGAAGTTCTGAAACAATCGCAAAAACTAGCACACTTCCTCATTGAAGAATAAGGTCAATAGAGATATGCTTTTGAACCATCAAAAGCAGCAGGCTGTGTTAAAAGATCGGCCTTCTTCATGTGCTTGAGGATGGATTAATAATAATGTTAAAAGTGTTTCAATGTACCGTCATTTGTTGAACACTTAAGAAGATATTTTGAAGAAAGATGTAAACCTGTGACCATTGGTTTTCTTAGTATTTGGTTTTCCTACTATGGAAGTCCATAGTTACAGGTTTCCACATTCTTCAAAATATCTTCTTCAGTGTTCAACATAATACAGAAACACACAAAAGGTTTGGAACTACTCGAGGGTGAGTAAATAGTACATTATCGTTCGAGTTTTTCTGAATAATAGAGATGCTCCGATCAGCATTTTTGGGGCCGATCACCGATTATCGATCACCAAAATCATGATCTGCTGATTGTCGATAACAGAATGGCAGGGGAATGGCCATTCAAAAAAGTCAATAAGTCAATAAAGTGTGCCATCTTTACCAAATAAGTCAGAGTAACTTAAAATTATTACAAACAAAGAGTGGTCAGGCAGACAAATCTGATCAGCTTAATGGGATGTAGCCTCTTAATACACTGATTACATTTTATTATTGGCAACAAAATGTAAAACTTGTTACACCAAAACTGGCAAATGCCACAAAGGACAATATGGCAAGTGTTTTGTCAGTTATTATTATGAATGTCTGATGTAGTTGAGGAACCAACTACATCAGATCCAAAAAATAAAATAATGTAGTAAGCTACTGTAAGCCAATGCCATCCTTCCTAAATAACGAGGCAGAGAAACAAGGAGGAACAACCAGATGAACTAGTATCTAATGAATAAGTACATAAAATAGATACTAGTATCTAACGATTAAGAACTAGTACCTAATGAATAAGTACTAGTATCTAATGCTTAAGTACTATTATCTATTAATTAGGTACAAGTATCTAATTAATAAGTATCAGTACTTGATGATTAACTAGCAGTACATAGAAATATGTACTAGTCCCAGTTGGAATACATACTAGTCAAAACTGAACAGTTGATATCTCAATGACAGATCCCATAGAAATCAATGGAAAAAGGTTTAATTTGTTACTAGTAACAACAGAATAGTTACTAGTCACTATTAAAATAAGTATTAGTATCTAATAAATAAAAACTAGTATCTATTTAACAAGTACTATCTAATGAATAAGTACTAGTATCTAATAAAATAAACTAGTATCTAATGAGTAAGCACTAGTATATTTTTATATCATGAATAAGCACAAGTATTTAATAGAAAAGATACTAGTATCTAAAAAATAAGCACAAGTAACATGAAAATAGATACTAGCACAAGTTATAGATTGAATGTAAAAACGTCTTGCCATACATATACAGCAAGCTGGAGAGTGTGTGCCACACACACACACATTGGACAGGCGTCTGCACTCCATATATCACAGGTTGTTCGTAGAGGCAAATGAATTCCGTAATTCTGAACCCGATGTCTTTCCACCTCGTACTATCCCTGCTGTATGGTTCACGTCGTTTAAATGCATCACTCACAGTCGGCTGGTTGAGGGATTCTCCTAAGCGGCATATTTAGTTGTGTGCCGTGTTCTAAGTTGCCTAATCATGTTAGTGCTGTTAAAATGCCGTTGCTTTCTTGAGGGATTTCATCATGACATACATTGCAAACGGCTAACTTTACGTCTTTATTGGACACTTTGAAAAAGACGGGGGAACTCATGTTGCCAATGGTAAGCTCCGCTCTGCTGTTGTTTACCTGTGCGCCTTGCATGCACGTGTGAAAAAGTCGTGCGAGTAATTTACGTCAAGTGATCGACTTTTTTGATCGGCACTTTTGGGGTTAGCCGATGATGCTATTTTTAGCCAATATCGGCCGATCGTGATTGGTGGTCGATCAATCGGAGCATCACTTCTGAATAACATGTAATATTCATACATTCATTCATTTTCTTTTCGGCTTAGTCCATTTATTAATCTGGGGTCGCCACAGCGGAATGAACCACCAACTTATCTAGCATATGTTTTACACAGCGGATGCTCTTCCAGCTACAACCCAACACTGGGAAACATCCATACACACTCATTCACACACATACATGTCTTTGGACACCCGGAGGAAACCCATGTGAACATGGGGAGAATATGCAAACTCCACACAGAAATGCCAACTGACCCAGCCGAGGCTCGAACTAGCGACCTTCTTGCTGTGAGGCGATCGTGCTACCCACTGCGCCACCGTGACGCCCTATAACATGTAATATAAGAACTTAAATCCCAAGAGAACATGAAACAGAAACACACAAAAGGTTTGGAACCACTCAAGGGTGATTTTCATATTGGAACTAACTCACCCTTCAACAATAATTTCACACTTTTCATCTCTTTAATGTGTGAGAACTCCAATCAAGGGTCAAAAATTGAGTTTTTTATGAATAACGTGTAATAGAAGAACTTATATCCCAAGAGAGATGCCTCCATCAATCATGCCGTATTAGTCTAAGGAAAGGATCTACGTGATGATTGGTCAGGAAGCTCTGCTAATTGGCCTTTGCGTCGCATTAGTGCTGCCGCAGGGGGCGGGGGCGTGTTTTGCCTCAATGATGACGGATAGAGCAGACACCGCATATATGTGTGTGTGGGAATGCGGGCCGTAGGAAGGGTGTAATGGTGGGTTGAAGGGACAGATTAGGAAATGGGAGGTTTAATGATCCCGTCTGCAGCAAGCGTCTGAGCCAGCTGTATGTCTGTGAGATCTAAAAGAGACGTTTCCCTGAGGGAGTCTCTTCACCGCGGCTGCTCCTGTCATGCCTGCTTCGTCTCAGGATACACCGGCACGTGACTTGACTGTTTTAAAGGAACGGCGTATGGATGTGAGTGTGTGACTCGAGGGTTTGTGTAACATGCTCACTGACAGATACATCGAGTTTGAGTATACGTCTTTCCCAAGGTTGGAATATAGTGCATTTAAAGGCTTTTCATTTCTCGCTAGGGCTGCGCAAAACCCATTACGCTAAAGGCCTGCCGTCAGATCAATGCAAGAAGAGACCCGGCTCTCTGATCGAGGTGCTTAACCTGAGATCTACAACTCGTGCTTTATCAAAGTTTGACTGCGATCGGGAGTTGTTAACTGTGGAAATGTATATATGTATGCACTGCGGTGAAGAGGAGGATGTGGTGGTTTCTTGAATCTGAAGCTCAGCTCGGTTTCATCCACCATCCACTGTGGGAATTTTGAAGTTAGTCTACTTCTGAGTCTCTAAAGATGTCTTTATACTGTAAAGGTGACACAGAAAGATACAAACCACAAAAATGAGCATATACATCATTTTTTAATGTTTCACACACAGTACTGTATGTATTTACATGAATTTACACTGAAATCACAATCTTAAAAACAGTGTTTGTGACGGATTTGTTTTTTGTTTCTTTGACAAATTGAATCATTTCCTTTTTAAGCATAGCTTACAGAAAGTAAGACACAGACAGCAAAGTTGAAGGTAACTTGAATGCAGTGTTTAATTTACAGAGATGTTAAAAACATGAAGATGATTCTGACACTTCAGGCAGGCCGGAGATGACAATTTTTTTTTGTCAGTTGTCACTGAATGTTTTTGCACCGTCTTAAATGCAAATCAAGGTCAGCATCTTTCACCACATAGGTCTAGAATGTTCTCTTTTCTTGGATTTTATCTCTTTTTTTAATTTTATTTTCATTCATTCATTTTCCTTTGTCCCTTTATTCATTAGCGATCACCACAGCGGAATGAACCGCCAACTTATCCAGCATATGTTTTACGTAGCTGATGCCCTTCCAGCTGCAACCCAGGAAACACCCAAACACACTCACAGTCACACACATACACTATGGCCAATTTAGTTTATTCAATTCACCTACTGTATACTCCATGTTTTTGGACTGTTGGGGAAAACCCGAGCACCCGGAGGAAACCCACGCCAACACGGAGAGAACATGCAAACTCCACACAGAAATGCCAACTGGCCCAGATAGGTCTCGAACAAGCTACCTTCTTGAAGTGAGCCGACAGTGCTAACCACTGAGCCACCTTTATTTAATTTTATTTTATTTTCGACTTAGTCCCTTTATTAATATGGGGTAGCCACAGATGAATTAACCGCCAACTTATCCAGTATATGTTTTACGCAGCGGATGCCCTTCCAGCTGCAACCCATCTCTGGGAAACATCCATACACACTTATTCACACTCATACACTACGGACATTTTAGCCTACCCAATTCACCTGTACCGCATGTCTTTGGACTGTTGGAGAAACTGGAGCACCCAGAGGAAACCCACGCGAACACGGGGAGAACATGCAAACTCCACACAGAAACGCCAACTGACCCAGCCGAGGCTCAAACCAGTGACCTTCTTGCTGTGAGGCAACAGCACTACCTACTGCGCCAGCGCATTTTGTTTTATTTTGTTTTATTTTAAATATATGTAATAATGTGGTTGTAAATAAATAAATAAATAAATAATTGAATTAACAAATAAATAAATCAATTAATTAATAAATATAAAAAAAATGATAAATAAATATATAAATAAATAAATAAATAAATACAAAAAATGGATAAATAAATTAATAAATAAATAAATAAATAAATAAATGATTGAATAAATAAATAAATAAATAAATAAATAAATAAATAAATAAATAAATAAATAAATAAATATAAAAAATGGATAAATAAATAAATAAATAAATGATTGAACAAATAAATAAATAAATAAATAAATAAATAAATATAAAAAATGGATAAATAAATAAATGATTGAATGAATGAATAAATAAATAAATAAATAAATAAATAAATAAATAAATAAATAAATATAAAAATGGATAAATAAATAAATGATTGAATGAATGAATAAATAAATAAATAAATAAATAAATAAATAAATATGCTGCACTTGTATTTGCTTCATAAAAAAAAAGTTTATATTTTTTTTTCCACAAAAATCTATTATTTTTCATAATGTCATTTACATTTTACATTTACATTTAGTGATTTAGCAGATGCTTTTTTATATATAATAATAAATGGTATTATTAGCTAAAATAACTTTTAATCTACAATATAGAATTAATTTTGTGTAAAAAAAAAATGTTTTTTAAATTTAAAATTGTAATCACATGTTGTCTAACCCATGTCCACATATGTAGAAGGTGTGTAAGCATTGTGCAAAAAAAGACAGTCAATCAGGTCACACACAAACAGATGAATTAACACAGAGATGCTGCACTTTTGCGAGTCTCCTCGGCCGATTGGCAGTGTGCTGTGCTGTTGATAGAGCACTGGCAGCCATTCAGCAGACTGCTCAACCTTGCATCAAACACACACACACACACACACACACACACACACACACACACACACACACACACACACACACACACACACACACACACACACACATACACACAACGCGCTCTTATGCCTCTCTGTAAAAAAAATAAAATAAGATAATAAATAAATAAAAACTCTGTTTGATCTGCCTGACAAAACACACACACACAGACACACACTCAGACACGTGTAGAGATAAAAGCAATTTGCAGAGACAAGCCTATGTTTGTGCTGTGACATTCTCTGAACAAACATCATGAACATGTGTTAGTGCTGCACCATATTGGGAGAAAACTGACGCTGCAATATTTAGCAATATGTTTGCATAAATTTATTTATTTATTTATTTATTTATTTATTTATTTATTTATTTATTTATTTATTTATTTGATGATAATAATAATAATAATAATAATAATAATAATAATATTATTATTATTATTATTATTATTATTATTATTATTATTATTATTATTATTATTATTATTATTGTTGTTATTATTATTATTATTATTATCATTATTATTATTATTATTATTGTTGTTATTATTATCAAGCAGAACACTTCCATAAACGACATGCATAAACATTATTTTATTTTAACATATATTATTATTATTATTATTATTATTATTATCAAGCAGAACACTTCCATAAACGACATGCATAAACATTATTTTATTTTAACATATATTATTATTGTTATTATTATTATTATTATTATTATTGTTATTATTATCAAGCAGAACACTTCCATAAACGACATGCATAAACATTATTTTATTTAAACATATATTATTATTGTTATTATTATTATTATTATTATTATTAATAATAATAATAATAATAATAATAATAATAATAATAATAATAATAATATATTTTTAAATAAAATAATATGTTTATGCATGTCGTTTTCTTATTGAAAGAAACAGTTCTGACAGTTAGGGGCAGAAGGTTAGGACTGAATGGTGTTGGTTCATTCTCTTCTCTGTATCCAATCCTGTTGGTGGTCACTTTGCTCATTGAGTGTGGGCTGAGAGACCATCTGTTAGTCTCGTCTACCGCTGTGACCCTCAAAAGAGCATTTCAGTAGACAGGCAAAACCCACGACGGTCACAAATTGCATTATATACTGTTGTCCAGCAGCACAACTGCTGTTGCCATCAATCTATGTGAATGTTTAATGTACGTGTTTGAGTTGGACTTGAGGATTGGCTCAGTGGGGCAGGTAGCCTCTTTAGGGGTCACTGGTGTAACAGACTGTCTCCCGAACCCCCTGGCTCTCAAATCCACCTGTCTATCCAGAGTGATGAGGGTGAGATCCCGCTTGCTGCACCTGAGACCCTCCTGAAACACACGCACATCAAGATGCACACATAGGCTTTCTTCCAACCCCTAGTGAGCTGTCTGCTGGCCACGTAGCCAACTGCCTTCTCAAAAACATGCTCTCATGTTAGCTTTATTCCAACCTGCCAATGGTGAGGGAACTGAGAAAATTAATATCTAAAACTGAATACACTGGATTTAAAATAGCTTTTTCTGGTTTTCCTTGTTTCTAGTTTAGCTATAATAACCATTTTCTAGACAGGCCCAAAATTTTGTTTTATTTTCAGAAATAATAAGCAAAAATAAAGTAATGTACTAGAAAATGCTTCTGCATTTAAGAATTTTCCCATATTTTGGACTAGAAACAAGACAAAAACTCTAACTAAAAAGTTTTCTGCTTTATTTAATTGCATTAAAATGTATATTTTGGTTCATATGACAGTCAAATTTATTTGTTTGTTTTTCTTTTCTCCTCACACAAACATTACAAAGTTGTTGTGTATTTTACAATTTTTTCCAACTGCTTACATTTTCAAAACAAGGTCTCCCTTTTTTCAAAACTCTACACACAATCCCCAAAACTGCACACACAAAATGCAAAATGCCCCCTTCAAAATGTATTCACTGCCATAAACACACAAACTGTGGATGGGTGGAAAACCATGGGTGGATGGGTGGATGGGTGGAAAACCATTTTTTGGACCAGGACAGCCCAGTGTCCCATCACCTTTGGCCTATACTAGACAAAAGCAGTGATTGGTTAAAGATCAGCTAAGAAATTAGTGTTTCCACATTTGAGGAGCATGTGTGTGCAACCTTGTGAATAAGTGGAGAAAAGTGGAGAAAAGATTTTGTGTGTAAGCAGTTGAAAAAAGTGTTATATTTGATAATATTTACAAGGAATATTCAACATACAGAATTGTTTGCCTCAAAAAGGAGAAATAATTATATTAAAACTGTAGCTGAACTTATAGACCGTCAAATATATTTAATTGTTTTTATTTTCCTCTCACACAAACATGACAAAGTTGTTGTGTATATTCATACAATTTCAAACTGTAGCTGAACCTATAGACCAGGGGTGTCTAAACTCGGTCCTGGAGGGCTGGTATCCTGCAAAGTTTAGTTCCAAGCCCAATCAGACACATCTGGGCGAGCTAATCAAACTATTACTAGGCTTTCTAGAAACATCCTGGCAGCTGTGTTGAGGCAAGTTGGAGCTAAAATCTGCAGGACACCCCTGCTATAGACCATCAAATATATTTATTTGCTTTTCTTTTCCCCTTACACAAACATGACACACATGAGTAAATTAATTTCCATTACAATTTGCAGGGAAAATTCAACATACAGTATGGTTTGCCCCAAAAATAAGAAATACAAATATAAATGTAACTGAGCCTTTAGACTTACCTTGATAGAATAATGTCAGTAATTAGATAAATCTGTAAACCTGATAACTAACCAAATATGAATATGAATGGCATAAAGCAATTATGGTTACCACCGAGTCTTGCTGAAACATTATGACCACCTGTCTAATATGCTGTTGGTCGTCCCCATGCTGCCAAAACCTGCCGAGGCATGGACTCTACAAGACCCCAGAAGATGTCATGTGGTATCTGGCACCAAGAAATTAGCAGCAGATCCTTCAAGTCCTGTAGATTGCAAGGGGGAGCCACCGTGGTTTAAACATGTTAGTCCAGCGTATCCCACAGATTCTCAGTTGGACTGAGATTTGGGTAATTTGGAGCACAGATCAACAACTTGACGTCTCCATCAGTTTCTTATTGCTAAACAACGTGTGCAGGGTTCCGGGGTACATTATCTAAATAAAAAAAAAAGGATACAACTGTCATGTAAAAATGTTTCAGTAGGTTGGCCAGACCCAGAGTTTACCAACAGAACTTCTCCACTGGTTTGTTTTTTGTCAGAGTGCATCCTAGCACCATCACTTTACAATGTAAATGGTTCACGTGTACAAGACTGTACAGGTTATATATAGTAAATATAAAACTTGTTGGGTGTGGTACCCTCATTGCTGCTTTAATTGCTGGTACTTGGGGTGGTTGTGGCCTAATAATGGTCAGAAAGTCAGACTTAGAATCTAAAGTTTGAAACCTAAAGGTTGAAGTTCCAGCCTTTCTGTATTTTTTTTTTATTTTCTTTTTCAAATATCTCCCTAACAATGTTTAACAGAGCAAGGAATTTTTCGCAGTATTTTTAATAATATTTTTTTTTCGTCTTGAGAAAAATGTAACATTTTTCAGAAATATATACATTTTAATGTCAATATTATTAGGCCTCTTAGGGGCTGATCTGTTATGATTATCACTGATCTAGTGGCTGCAGATCGCTGGTATACACACGGATCGCTAATGGACTATAAATCAGCCATTATGGACTACAAGACCCAGTCATGCACCACACACAAACAACCGGTTCCTGATCCTGACTGATTGCAAACACACAGCTGATGGTGCTCAAGTACTGATTACACACACATATATATGGCTCACTTTGAGACACTCATTGCTGAGTCTTGTTAAACTGTTAGTGAACATTACGTGTTTCCCTTGCCTAGTCTTGCCGTCTGCCGATCTTTGCTTTGTTTTGTTTGTTTATTCCTGTATGCTGCCTGCCTTTTGACCTTCTGCCTGCTTATTGACTACGATTCTGGATTGCCTGTGTACATCTGTTTGCCCCTGTGTTGACCATTGCTTACCTGATCATCTCTGTATAATAAACCCTGCGTTTGGATCCTCACTTCCTGTTGTCAGCGTCCACATCACCTTACACGATCACACTGAACGCATTTTTTGCGTTAAATGATTTACTAACGGCCTTGATCGTTTTGCGCACTGCTTATGCGCCCTGTTCGCCTCACGTTTTAACTAGCTGCTGCACCTCGGGTTTTTGCCATTGCGCACCGTGAGCTAGCAGTTGAAAAAAAGTCAACTCTGAGCGGAAAAACCGAGTTACGTCAGTCGAGTCTGTTTCATTCTCCAATCAGATGAAAGCAGATGCAGGGTTTTCATTGAGGTACCTGCAGAGTAGAGATCTGCGCAGGACTGAAATTTGAATCTCACTCCTGCCCGCTCCTGCCAGGTTTCAGACCACACCCGACCGCTCCCGCCGAACTGTATATTCAGCCCTTGTTCACTCGCTGCCCGACCCACCCCGTTTTCTACCCGACCCAACCGTTCCTGCTAAACTTAGATCTGGTTTTCAAAATTGGATACTACCAAAAGAGAAAGATAACAGATAAAACTGTAGGTTGTTCAAGGAGTGAAGGCTAAATGTCAGTTTTGTTTGCCCCTTTTGTGATGAGACATGCGTGCCGCTTGCCGTGCGGTGAGGTTTGTAGCTGGTGAGGCACTGACTCTTTCAAAGTCAGATTTACAAACATGTCCACTCATTATATTTGCCAACTACCGATTGTGTTTCATATATCATATCAGCATTATTTCTTTACATAGCAGGTACATATTGCGCCTTGGAAGAATGTAAAATGTATACAGTAATGATTAAATATGCCGCCCAAAAAACACCCAACTGGATGCTACAGAGTCCAGACAGCCTATAACAAGCGACACAGCACCACGCGCTCTCACATTCACATTTAGGTGCTTTATTGGCATGACAAATAACTGTACATTCGTTGCTGTGGACAAACAAGACAGTGCAAAAAAGGCAGTAGTGCAAAGCAGTAGTGCTTTCTCTCATTCTCTCTCTCACACACAAACACACAGCACTACGGCGGATGCGCGCACTCTCTCTCTTATTCGGAAATTTAAATGCACACCTCTATTGCAGAGTTTGCATTGTCAAGACAACTACGTTGACTTTTAAAGATGGAGGAGAGACTTGTGGTTGCTGTTTTGAGTTATCAGGTGCTGTATGACTCACAAATCTTCAATATCACAATATTATAAAATTTTTAAATGATATTGATATCAACAGCAACACTCGCGCACAATACGCAGCTGATTCAGTCGTTGCTATAAAAGTGCACCGAACTTCTTGTTATATTGTCAACAAAAAAGGCAGTGTGATGTGTCTCGCATAATTTTTAAAAATAAGCATTTTTTTTTTCAATTGTCTACAGAACAAACCATTATACAATGACTTGCCTAATTACCCAAACTTGCCTAATTAACCTAGTTAAGCCTTTAAATTGCACTTCAAGCTGAATATTATATTGGATATTATATTAAACTGAATATTTTAAGCTGAATATCTTGAAAAACGTCTAGTCATCATGGCAAAGATAAAATAAATTAGTTATTAGAAATTAGTTACTAAAATTTTGAAAGTTTATTTGAAAACCTTTGTTTTCGGTTACATTACTGTCATGTCTATATGTTCACTGTGTTTTCAGTTGGATAAATGCTGAGCACAAATTCAGTATAAGTGACACCATACATGTGACAACTTTGACTTTCAATGGCATTCATTATACTGTATTCTCTCAGTTTGCTCTGTGCCTACACAGCCCCATGTACAGTGCATTGTGTGTTGTGACACATTCCTTCCATAACCATCATTAAAACTTTGTGTAACTTGAGCCATGGTTGACCTTATTTCACCCTTGGACCAGACCGGATTGCCTTTGTTCCCTTTGTGCATCAAAATACCCTGGGCGCCCAACACGCTGTCACCGGTTTGTGATTTGTTCCTCCTTGTACCACTGTTGGTAAATTCTCATCACTGCTGACCGGGAGAAATTCTTGGCATTTCAGAGATAAACTGACCTACAGTAGTTGTCATCCCATTACAGTTTGCTGCCCATTTCTCCAGCACATTGATTATGTATTCTTGCTTACCACCTAATCTACCAAGATCCTAAAATATGGTCTTGTTGGAAGGCAAGCAGAGATATTAGCTTTACCTGTTAGCATGTGTATCCCTTTTCACATATTGCATTGCATTCTGATTCTTGTATTGCTAAATTCATGAAGGATACCCACAGGCTGCATAGTTTTGCTTTGGGACCAAAATCTTCACATCTGGGGCACACCTGTGATGCCTAAAAAAAGGTCCATCCTTGGATATCTCAGCAGAGCTACTGTACACATTCACACAGAAGAATATCCAAGCTAGTAGCTGATCATTTGGCCTCTGTCGCTAAGCAGACAGAGGTTGTGCTCCATGTTCTTGTTGAATCAGATTTTAACAATCACACCAAATCTTGTAATGGGAGAAAGATAAAGAGAACACGTGTCCTGTTTTGACCTCATTTTCATGGTTCTCTATTGTAAACGGCTGTGAAGTGGCCTGGATTCTCATACTTCTTTATGAGTATTGATAGCTTGCTCTCTGTCCCATTCTCAGCCTTGCTTTCTCTCTCTCTCTCTCTCTCTCTCTCTCTCTCTCTCTCTCTCTCTCTCTCTCTCTCTCTCTCCTCTCTCCTCTCTCTCCTCGCAACTCTCCTCATCTCTCTCTCTCTCTCACACCTCTCCTCTCCTCTCTAATGTTTTAAAGATCAGACAATGTGAATTCGAGAGCTTTGTCATTCGGGTTGCGATGGTAACCACTCTGGCTTTTGTGGGGCCTGTGTGATGGTAGTAGTGCTGTCAGTTAGTGGAGTGGAGGGCTGTGCAGGGCCATGCTGATCAGCCATCAGTCACAACACAGCATCTCGCATGCCGCCTCATGCTTTGGTTCCTTTTGGTCTTTTTTTTCTCCTCATCTTTACACTGCTAAGTTTAAACAGAAGCCATGTATGTCATAGGGTTGTGCCAAGTCAATCATATATCAATTTGGGGATTCTTTAGCACTCAATATTGCATTACTGCTTTATTGCATTCAGGTCTTTATATTGACATTTATCCATTTCTTTTTTTCACAAAGCTTCTGATGGTTGCTGTGTCTACATTGTTTCTAGTCTGCTAAAGCATGTTTGAAGGCAACACAGGCTCATTGTGAATATGTAGCCGCATATACATTTCTGGAGAGCACAAATTATGTAGCCAGAGTAGGGCTGGCCGATAAACGATATTATATTTAATCACAATAAAATTTATGCCAATAACAATGATACGCTCTGGACTTTTTTCCTCTATATTGATCCAAGAGCGAGTCACACAGCAGAAATGTGCAACAACGGGAATCTAAAAGTGTGTTGATATTCGAAATATTTTGCCACCGTAAATTTATCGACCGAAAATATGTTACGCCATTTGAGGGACCCACTATTTTTTGTGGCTTCAGTCATTGTTGGAGTACTCTTTTAAATCTGGAAGCATTTACAACTTATATTGAAATATATATCGTTATCGTTCAATATGGAAAATAATTATCGAGATCGAATTTTTTTCAAAATGCTCAGCCCCAAGCCAAATTAGCTGCATCTCATTTTTCAAATGAACGCTACGAGGTGATATGGCGCCGCAGCTGGCTTCTGTTTCTTTTCACGCTTACCTCTGTATGGACTGCATTCCACTGTTACCAGTTTGCCCAGTGGCTCACTGCGTACGTTAGCGGACTTGAGACGCAGGGTGGAGTTGACCGCGACAAAGGGGTTAGTTTAGAATGGTTCTAGAAAGCAGGAAAACAAAAGGCAAAAAAAATTCAAAAATTTGAAAACACTATTAGTTGGGTTCGGGGGTGGGGGGGTTGTGGGTGGGTCAGTTGGTTGGTCTGTCAGTCTATGAGTGAATACAGCAATCATGTTGTTTCATGAGCCTAAATGCTTTATACTCACTCGGAATGTTTAAATAGGAAACTGGCATCAAATGTCAAATCATATTTTTTCACTCTATTATGTTTATGGGGGGGGGGGGGGGGGGGGGGGGGGGGGGGGGGGGGGGGGGGGGGGGGGGGGGGGGGTCAGTTGGTTGGTCTGTCAGTCAGTCAGTCATTCAGTCATTCAGTCAATTAGTTGACAGCAGCCTCTAATGGATTTATGTTAGAAGAGCAGGTGCGAATGGCACCTGCGAGAGAATTTTGAGATCTCAAAAACAGTACACAGCAGCCTCTGGTGGTTCGCTAAAACAAAAACCTCCTGGGACGTATTTCATGCTCTCCAAAAATTAATACAGGGGTACGTGTCCATAATGAACCTGGGTTGTTTAAAGAGCTACATACAAATTAATTTTAATACATGCTTACAATGAAGTGTTTTCATTGGAGCCAATGACTACTAATTTCCAGCATTATTCAAAGTGTCTTCTTTTGCGTTCAAGAGAATCAAAAGAATTATTCTAGAATGCTTGTGGAAAGTGAATAAATGGTGGCAGAATTGTCATTTTTTTGTGAACTGTCACTTTAACTTGTTAACTGCTCAATAGATATGTGTTTTACACACAGTACATTCATTTAATACAGTCTCAATTAAAAACACTTGCAAATGTTAATCAACATCTTTCTTTCTTTTTTTTTGTCTTTTAATTTTTATTTCTTTTATTACAACATATACACTTAGATTGGAGTAAAAAAAGGATAAGATACACTTAATTAAGCACATGCATAATCAGTAACATCTCACCTTCATTAGGAAATTGCGATCATGTGATATGTGATGAATCCAATCTGTCACTTTTGGGTTAAAGTCTAATTTAATAGTAGAGGTGTGAATCTTCCCTTGCTTCATGATTCTTCTTGATTACGATTTAACAGTTTAAACTCAGGGCTGCACAGTATATGGTTTCAGCATCAACACTCCAATGTGTGCATTCGCAATAATCATAAAGCAGGACAGTGTTTCCCAATCCTGTTCCTTAAGGCACACCAACAGGACACATTTACAACCTATTTCTAATAAAACACACCTGAATCAGCTCATCAGAACATTAGAAGAGATTCCAAAACCTGTAATGAATGGGTCAGATAAGGGAGACATCCAAAATATGTACTGTTGGTGTGCCTTCAGCAACAGGGTCGGGAAACACTGAAGTAGGCAAAGCTGACCAAGTAACACAGTTCAGAACACACATGATTTGTCAAATAATTGCACTGTTTAACCATAATGGAGTGAAAAAATATGATTTGACATTTGATGCCAGTTTCCTATTTAAACATTCAGAGTGAGTATAAAGCATTTAGGCTCATGAAACAATATGATTGCTGTATTTACTCATATTCATTTCATTTATTTACACTATGCAGTATACATTCTCAATTTCCCTACCTGAATAATGTTAGACTGCCCAAGAAAAAAAAAAAAAAAAACTTTGTTCTATTGTTCTCTACAAATATAATGTTTAATATATATTTTATACTATTGCAAAATTACCTTTACCTAAAATTAGACCAATTCAAGTCATCTGATAAAGTTATTTTTATGTTGAAATGTAGGCTAAATAATTTGTTTCAATATTGAACAGC
Organism: Danio kyathit; assembly: GCA_903798195.1. Classification (NCBI taxonomy): domain Eukaryota; kingdom Metazoa; phylum Chordata; class Actinopteri; order Cypriniformes; family Danionidae; genus Danio; species Danio kyathit. The sequence continues at coordinate 35,411,366 of LR812532.1, forward strand.
TATTATTATTATTATTATTATTATTATTATTATTATTATTATTATTATTATTATTATTATTATTTACACATATATCATATATGATATGTATATATTTGTATATTTAAATGTTCCTCTTGTTATTGTATTAATAATTGCTATATTCATAACTACAGTACTATGTTAATACCCCCACAATTGTTGCTCATATCTGTTAAAGAACAAAGATACATACAGCAAATACAATAATATTACAATGGTACTTGTAATACAATACAATAGTTAGTAGGGAAAAAGTGAGAAATAATACAGATTAAGGCTGCACTATATATCGTTTCAGCATTGATATCGCAATGTGCAAATTTGCAATAGTCACATTGCAGGATCAGCAATGTCAAGTTGGGATTATACTGTAGTTGATCAGCACCACAGTTCAGAATATGTGGTTTTTGGGGTCATCGCAAGGTTTAACCCTAAAATAGAGTAAAAGATTTTCATTTGGATGTTTTTAAGACGTGTAAAATTTAAGCAAACTTAAACCGAGAGGTTACTATAATATATAAACCAAAATTACTTGTATTTAATTATTTATTCATTAATTTATCATTTTTTTATTTAATTATTTATTATTTATATGATATTTAATTAATATTATACAATGAAGACTCTACACTATAGTGTTATTTTATATATTATTATTGAATTTCTGCACCTCACTATTGTTAGATTACACAGAAAACCATTCAATTTATTTGTTCAATTGTATTGTACTTTATGCAGATAATCCTCCACAAAATAATCCCAATCAATGTAAAATGAATTCATTCCAAATAGAGTTAAAAATAATCTTCTTGTGAAATTACATTTATATCGCAATATATATCGTAGACAAACTAAATATCGCAGTGTCAGTTTGTCCATTATCGTGCAGCGCTAATACAGATAACAATATAGAAATATAGTCATCAAATTAATACTGTCATTTAGTTCACATTAGCACATTAGATTAGCTAGTTAACCTTACAGAAACACAGCCTGAGCAATTTAAACTGCTGAACCACAATAACCTGGTCTATTGTTTTATAGTGGAAAAAACCCAGAAATAAGAAAGCAGCATCCAAGCATTTACTAAATGTGAGCCAATTAGAGTCAACAGTTTAGTAAAGATTTAAGACAGCAATGCATTTTATACAAAATTAGGATGTTTTGAATTCAGTCGAATAACAGAATGCCATGTCATTCTCCATTCCCCTGTCTCTCTGTTCTGTTCTGTTTTGTTTTCATCTTGTCAGAGGACTGGGCTGAGATCTGATCTGTGCATATGCATTATTGATTCACAATGCTCCTCACACTGACCAGAGCTCACCATGTCCTTTATCTTCCTCTTTCTTTCCCCTGCTTACTCACTCACTTTCTTTTTTTCCTTTATGTATTTCTAGTTCTAGACTTTCAGTCATTCCTGGCAAACAGCATCTGAGGAAAGATATTGTGCTAACTTTGATTAATTAAACACGCATTAAGAAATAAATGTGCACATGTACAGTATGAAGCCTTCACAGACTTATGTTTAATGTTGAACTTTGAAACTGAAAATTATTATTATTAAGTATTGTCGACCATTATTTACAACAACAAAAATAACTATTATTATTATTATTATTATTATTATTATTATTATTATTATTATTATTATTATTATTATTATTATTAACAACACCAAAAACAACAACTGTTATTATTATTATTATTAACAACAACAACAATAACAACTACTATTATTATTATTATTATTATTATTATTATTATTATTAACAACAACAAAAACAACAATTATTATTATTATTATTAATATTATTATTATTATTATTATTATTATTAACAACAAAAACAACAACAACTATTATTATTATTATTAATATTATTATTATTATTATTATTATTATTATTATTATTATTTATTATTATTATTATTATTATTATTATTATTATTATTATTATTATTATTATTATTATTATTATTATTATTATTAACAACACCAAAAACAACAACTGTTATATATTATTATTATTATTATTATTATTATTATTATTATTATTATTATTATTATTATTAATATTTTTAACAACACAAAAAACAACAACTGTTATATATTATTATTATTATTATTATTATTATTATTATTATTATTATTATTATTATTGTTGTTGTTGTTATTATTTCATTCATTTTCTTTTCGGCTTAGTCCCTTTATTAATCCAGGCTCGCCACAGCGGAATGAACCACCAACTTATCCATCACATGTTTTACGCAGCAGATGCCCTTCCAGCTGCAATCCATCTACGGGAAACATCCAAACACACTCATTCACACTCATACGCTACGGTCAATTTAGCCTACCCAATTTACCTGTACCGCATGTCTTTGGACTGTGGGAGAAACCGGAGCTCCCGGAGGAAACCCACGCGAACGCAGGGAGAACATGCAAACTCCATACAGAAACGCCAACTGACCCAGCCGAGGCTCGAACCAGCGACCTTCTTGCTGTGAGGCAACAGCACTATCTACTGCACCACTGCGTCACCACATTATTATTATTATTATTATTATTATTATTATTATTATTATTATTATTATTATTATTATTATTATTATTATTATTATTAACAACAACAAAAATAACAACTATTTTTATTATTATTATTGTTGTTGTTGTTGTTGTTGTTGTTGTTGTTGTTGTTGTTGTTATTATTATTATTCATGTATTGATTGCTTGCTAATCAATTGATAATCAATTAATTAATTGAGCGTACATGTATTTAAATGTTTTTACCTCATTGATTGATTGATTGATTGATTGATTGATTGATTGATTGAATTATTTAATTTTTTGGTATTCTAAATGTAAGCATTCAGTTGTCTTCTCTGCTATTGTCTTAGATAAAAATAAATAAATAAATAAAAAAAAAACGTATATAAAGTAATCTCCAAAAATATGTTTTTCTAAGAATGTGAAATATCAACCATACAGAACCATTTGTTTTTCAGTCTCCTCCTTTTTATGCAGTCTTCTATGAAACACCATGCTATTATTGACTTTTTTTATCCTGTCCGTCAAAAAAGCATCAGTCACCACGCGATCAGCTGAAACGCATGACAGAGAACTCAATGAAATCTATATTCTCTCCATCTCATAAGTGACCTCATGCCCAGTGCCGCAGGCATCACTCTGGGTCTTTCTTTTTACCGCAGCAGTGCTCTAGATCTCTTCAGCCTCCCATCATGCTCTTCACCACTGCTTCCATTCCTCTCCTCCAACAAGCCCTGCTGTACTGCTGTCTCAGGCACCTGCACTGGGGTGACAGATCTTACACCTACAATACATGTGCCCTGTCCCAACCAGGCGTGGTCTTGTCGACCTAAAACTCCTGTCCCCCTCCATCGTCTCCAACCTTTTTAACACAGCGGACTGGTCAATGCTTACCAATTTTACCACCATGGGGGGTGGACGATGGTGGTTTGTGGGTTGCTAGGTGACTATCAACCGTTTTCTCAGAGAATGACAAGCTGACAAAACATTGCTGTCACTCTGATACAAGTTTTATTCATGGAGAAAATAACAAAGCACTGCAGTGTTTGGGTGTTCTGTGATTGTTTGAGATAATTCATTTACAGAAATGTGTAAATTCCATACAAGCTGAAGCTAAACAGTCAGTTCCTGTCACGGGACTTGTGGTGCGCTCCCGGTATTCATTTAGCTGTGTGCGTCTGGAAGGCGCAAGCGTGTTGCTTGTGCAACTCCATTGGAAATAATGAACTTGTGCAAAGTCTAGAAAAGATGCAATATGCGAACAACCCCTAAAAGGCTGCCATCATTTGCGATCTCCATCAGTTGATCTTCTTCTACAGACATGCTGGAATCACCTGATTTGTTGACAAATCAGTTGTGGATCTATTCTTTGGCACTTCGCAGGTTCTTCACTGGGCCTTTTCCGCTTAGCAAAGAAACTTTCCAAAGACGTCTGTTTCTTACTCATTTTGCTGCTTGTGAGTGAAATTTGGGCACTCAAGTGACTAAGATGAAAGTGATAGAATATGGTCATTTTTCAAAATAAAAGATTGTTCAGACTCAGATAATAAATAAAACGGAAATAATTAATGATTTATTTTGCCCGTTACCAATTGACCCACCCGGCCCGATTGGTTGAGGACCACTGCTTTAAGGGGTTTTAGACTTTGCTATGAACATGAATTTGTATTTTATATCACATTTATGCTTGTCTGAGGTCAAAAAGTTTTGTGTGGGGCCCTGGAATATTTCTTTATACGTTTGCATTAGGAGAAAAAAAAGAATGTTATCTTCTGAAAATACAATGTGTTTTAATGCATCTTTTTTTAACGATTTCCACAAGTAAACTACACTCTTAATAATAAGAATGAAATAAAATTCCAAAAAGTATGTTTCACAGTGATGTCATAGAAAAATTGAGTAGACAGTTCTTCAATATTTTTTTTTCATTAATTCATTCATTCATTCATTCATTTTCTTTTCGGCTTAGTCCAGGGGTGTCCAAACTCGGTCCTGGAGGGCCAGTGTCCTGGAGAGTTTAGCTCCAAACCTAATCAAACACACGTGAACCAGCTAATTAAGCTCTTACTAGATATACTAGAAACTTCCTAGCACAGGGTTTCTCAACCTTTTGCAAGCCGGGCCCCCCCCAAAGCTGGTTCATTGCAGTTGGGGCCCCAGTGCACGATTGCAGTATTTCGTTTTGAGTGGTCATTTTTGAGAATCCTGCCTCACACAAATATGTCAAAGTGAAAGGAATGAGAATCTTAAAGGCGACGTCACAGAGTTCAGGATATTCCTGCATCAATGCTGTCAGTGTACAGAAGCAGCTGTTCATGCCTTGACCCCATCTTCTGGCAGAGGACCCCAAACAAGCGAGTGTTTAGCGGCCATGATTTGATAAGATTTATCATTTTTACGGATTGGTTCAGCACGAAGTCAAAAAGAACCGGCATTTTTTTAGCGGCTACTAAGAGACTGACCGCCTGTGAGTGCTTTTGGACGGGAGAGGGGCTCACTGCAGCACTTGCTGCTCGTTGAGCACAGTAGGCCTAACTGCAGAGTGATTCGTGCTTTCGAGTCTCCAAACACCACAAAAGTCTCCAAAAACACCAGCAAAAGTCACTGGATTTGTCGCTTTTGACAAAAAAAAAAAAAGTTGCCAGGAGGATGATTTGTTTGTGTTATAATCAGTGGGGGGAAAAGGTAGTGGTACTCTTTTTGCATTGGCAAATCATTACATTTTTACAGTGAAAAACTAAACTTGGAGATATTGCTGTTACAACAATTTATTGTTATTTATTTATTAACAACATAAATGTATTTAAACATGTTTGTGTGTGCGTGGCTGCATGCATGCGTGCATTTCACAAAAACTAAAGGAAAGCTTTAACTGTAGCCTATATTCTGACTGCAACTTCCGTTCGTTAATTCGGATGGTTCGATTTTCTGCATTTTTCGCATCCGTAACAAATATTTTGAGGGGTGTTTTTGACAACTGAGAGCCACCAAATGACGAATATGAAAAAATAAATACGACAGTTTCGGACTCAGTCAGGGTGCAAGGACCTTAAACTTTTGAGGCTTGTGCAGCTTCTCGAGGAGAAATCAAACAAATGAGCGCGTTTTCTAAAATCTATGAGTGCAGCACACACAAATAAACTAAACTGACATACTGCAGTTACATTTCAAAATGTGGTGTTTTTATATTTATAACATTTGAATACAGTTCAGCAACATGCATCAAACGACCTGACGATCGAGAGAGCTGACAATCGACCATCACTTAATTTACCATCACCTCATGATTGAAAATGTGACACTGATATCATATGACACTTCAACAAACAAGTTAATAATATTAAGTCACTTATATTTTTGATGAAATAATGATTGTTTTGGTCTATTTTAGTAGCAAAAATAGATCCGATGAACATACCTGTCAACATTGGGATGTGAAAATAAGGGATATGCCCACCATAATAAGGGATTACCGCGACCCCCCCTTTAAAATAATCCCCAAATTACTAAATATGTTCATTTGGAGCTGTTTCATTGTAAACAAACAGTTAAATGGTCAGTAATATGTTTTATTATTATTATTTACAAAAGGAAAAATAAATAGTATACATTAGCAGCAAATACATTAGCAAACAGTTCAGCTTAATAAAATTAATAGCTATTATAATGAAATAGAATGAAGTTATCAAATCTCATTAACCTTTTCTTCACTGTATAACTGACACATTCTGATTAAAGAGCAACGAATGAATCTCTTATTTATTTAGATTTAATTTTTTTGGTTGATTACATTAAATAACAGTGTCCCTTTAAAAATGCACACATCTGACGTCATAATGAAAGCATTCGATTGCTTTCATAACTTTATGCTCATTAGGACAAAATTAGTTGTGTTTGAAAAAAACCCCCACCAAGATCGACATCTTTAGATATTATTATCATTAATTATGTGTATATGTCTGTTTAACACACACCCAAAACCCAGCCTCCGCTTCAAATTACGTGTACAGAATCCGTTTGGGAAACAGCGTCTATTTATCACTATGGAGCGCGTCAGCTGATAGTCACGCACCACTATATGACTGTTTTGAGGATTGCATATGAAGGGGAGACGGCATCTGTAATGAAAAGGAAAGGGAATCCCGCTGTTTTTATATTTATGTCTGTGTTTTTATGCCTAAACAAAGCGAAAGCACAGAACAGCCTCACATTTAAGAGCAAGGAGCGGCCCCTTGTGGTTGGGCGGTATGGGTTGCGTACAGGGAGGCTCTGCTCTTTAATGTTTATTTGCCACCCTTCAGAGAAACACTGAAAATACGGGAGAAATACGGAAAAATACCTTTACGGAATGATAGCGGCATAGAACGGTCTAATATGGTCGAATCCCGGGAAAAACGGGAGGGTTGACAGGTATGCTGATGAATCCGAACAAAGATCACAAATTTGCAAAAAAAAATTTCCAGTTTTTTTTTCTCCCATCAACTCGCGCCCCCCCCGCGAGAGTGGGGGGGCGCGCCCCACCGGTTGAGAACCACTGTCCTAGCAGGTGTGTTGAAGCAAGTTGGAGCTAAACAATGCAGGACACCGGCCCTCCAGGACAGAGTTTGGACACCCCTGGCTTAGTCCCTTTATTAATCCAGGGTTGCCACAGCGGAATGAATCGCCAACTTATCCAACACATGTTTTACGCAGCGGATGCCCTTCCAGCCACAACCTATCTCTGGGAAACATCCATACACACTCATTCACACTCATTCACTACGGACAATTCAGCCTACCCAATTCACCTGTACCGCATGTCTTTGGACTGTGGGGGAAACCAGAGCACCCGGAGAAAACCCTGGTGAACGCGGGGAGAACATGCAAACTCCACGCAGAAACGCCAACTGACCCAGCCGAGGCTTGAACCAGCAACCTTCTTGCTGTGAGGCAACAGCACTACCTACTGTGCCACCGCGTTGCCTGATTTTTTTTTTGTTGGACAAAAAATAAAATAAAAAAGACAAAAAATATAAAGAACGTTCTGCGCCCATGTGAGAGGGTGTGTCTTTCGATTCCTGCAAGTGGCAGTAGTTTGTTGTATAATCCACTAGTGCTGCACACATACAAACTGTAAACAAAGCAGCATTTACATACAGTACCATTTCCACAGCACTTCTCGCTCAGCACAGAGAGTCACTTGTATAAATTCGTCTGATAATCTGATCATCCATATCATATTTAAATATGTAAAGTCAGCACAAAATCAAAATGTACCTTTTGTATTTGTATTTTGTTTGTAGAAAAATGTATTTTACCTAATAGTCTTTGACAAATGCCATTATTCCTTCCCGTTTGAGATAAATATTCTTCACTTTTGTAATGCTTTAAGAGCAGGACTGTCAGTCTGTGTCTTGTTTTTGCCCCGCTTTAGTGGGAAGCAGGGGTTTGAACAAATATGATAAAATTCTATCTGTAAAATGTAGCTCCTCATTCTTGTCATCATCGGGCATGCTAGTGTTTTCCGGTAGACAGTTATCCTTCACAGCTGTGTGCAAACAGCATTCAAATCTTTCTCCATTTTGTTAGCAACGCCCATCTTCCAACGATCAAATCTATTTGAAATTATGCACCACACTATTATTATTTCTTTTAATTTATTTAGAACTTTAGAAACTGTTTTAATTGGACAAGGTATGTCAAGATATGGGGAAAAAAGGGCAATCTTAACCTCCATTTCATGCTGACTTTAAGAAATACAATGAAATGACAGCCGGCTTCTTTGTGATCCCTCATGACTTGCGTTGTTTGCTTAGTTTTGTCTTGCACTCTTGCATTCCCGTAGTTGAACAGCCAATTAAAGTGCTCGCTTTCACCAATTGCTGACATGATTCTACATGCTGAATCGGTCAAACTCCATCAGAAGTTAGCCTGATGACAGACAACGTGTGAAACAGACCAAATAAACTTGGCTGACAGATGTTTAACTACAGCCCAACGCTGACCAACTCTTGGTGTTTCCGGGCCCTAAGAGTAAATGACTCCAGTTAAAGAACTATACAGGGTCCTAACGTGTTCTTTGTATGGCAGTGGTGCTTTATAGCAGCTTAAGCATTCCTAAGAACCATTGAAGAGCAGTTTTTTGGTGTGTGAAGTTTGCTTTCCCTCACTCACTCTGGAATGACGGACAGGCCGAGTGCTGCCCGTGTTTGCACATGTAACTAAGAGAGCAGAAGTGAATGAAAGATTAGGAAAGATAAAGAGGAGGAGGGCAGAGGTGAGAGGATAAAAGAGGGATGAGGATGAGAGAGAGGGAGATGAGAGGGTTCGAGAGCGAGTGGGGAAGAAGAGGAAGAGTGGGCTGCTATTTTTACAGCTCTCTACAGGGAGCCCCTGTGGCATACCGCTATCCATCTTAACACCCTGCACACACTGAGACACTGCGAGCGCAGATACTCCATTTGTATTTGCTCGTACTCTCTGTCTTCTCACCCTCTTTGCTGCGTCCTGATCCCTGCGCACCATGCATGCCACAGGGTTAAAACTGTTATACTTCGTTGCTCTCTTTTCCTATCTCGGTTTGACTGCTTTCTTTGGTGTTGTGTTTGGGACCGTTTTCATTTATTTGACTTTTTCTAGCACTCAAAGCTAAACATAACTAGTTTATTGTTAAATTTAGAGTTGCTTCATGATAAAATAGTGTGCTGGTTGTGTTTATGGAACACAGTCACCGATTTAAAAAAAAAAAAAAGACCACCTTAGTTTTTTATTTTGTTTTTTTTTTTCAGTTTCTCTTTAGTTATGGGCAGGGCCAGACAGAATCTGACGACTTTTTTTGCAATTCTGCAGAGAATTTATTTTGGGAGTATCATAACTAAAAACTTAATGTATGAAAAAAAAAAATACGTTATACATTTTTTACTTTTATTTAAAGTTTACAATGCAAATCCATTTACTGTAGATCCACTTATTTGGTAAACAAAGCAAGTCTCTCATATAATATATCTTCTAATAGACAGCAAATATTACTTTACAAACTGTATTGTAAATAAACCATATGAACATTTTCATATTAGTCAATATTATTACTGGAATTAATTAAAAACCTGAATAATTATAAATCTACACACATTTACACAAGCAAATAAATAGACTCAATGATGGGCTATAAATCTGCGGATTTCTGCACACGCCGATTCTGCATGGCCCTAGTTACTAGTTTTAGTAAAGTGGTGTTATTAGTTTTATTGTAACAGTTTGATACAATTTCTTGCACATTTAAAATTAGAATTTTGTTATTTACAGCATTTACAACTGTTGTTTGAATTGCTCAATGATTACTTCATTTGTTGTGATATAAAATCAAGGTTACATTATCCATTTATCAATTTAGCAGATGCTTTTCATCAGAAGAGGCTTATAAAATGAATAGGGCTCGGCGATTAATCGAAAAGTAATCGACATTTAACATTCAGAACCTATAATCAATCTAATTTTTCCAGGTCAATTTTTTTTCAATTACTTTCCCTACCGCGTGTGCAATCACGTGAACCTGCTCTGTCAGCCACACTTTGTAACCACATCTGATCCCTGGTCAAGTACTATGATGGACCCATTCTTGGACCTTACTTTCCACTACATTGAAGATGATTGAAAGCTGCACCACAGATGCCTTGAGATGGCATATTTTCACATTAAAATTATTATTTACATTAAAATATTTGTTTACAGAAGATGCAAAAAATGCACTGTTTAAAATATTATTTACAGGATATACGACAGTTATTTTATTTAGAAGATACACTGCTTATTTTCTAGTTTTAATATGACAAACATTGAACATAATTTATTTTGTTTGCAAAAGTGCACGTTATTTGTCACTTTTTATGTAAAAAGTGACTGTTGGTTTTAGTCAATGTGTGTTTTAATTTCACTTGTTCAACTTTGATATATAATAAATAGTCATAGATATAGTAGTGTGTGTTTCCTTCAGTTATTTTAAAATCAAGTAATGCACTCTTCATTCAAAAATCTCTGACTTGTAATATGTGAGCATATTTACTGTACAAAACCTTTCCATGAACTGTGAGGGCAAAAAAATGAAATAAATAAATGAAATAGTCGTTCATTACTCCTAATCGAGTTAAAATGTTCAATTAATCGAGATTTTGATTTTAGGCCAAATAGCCAAGCCCTACAAAAGAAGATAATAGAAGCATTGCAAGTACAGGTTTTCCTCCAAATATTGAACTCTTAAATCTTAAGCTCTGAAGTTAAAAACATTGATATTATATTACTATGGCACCATGTTATGGTTTTGACCAATTGTCAATTAGGTCTGCATGATATTGGAAAAATATTAATTCTGTAATATATATTGCGATATGAATACAATTTCACTTAGATCAGTTGAATAACTATTTGAAATTAATGTATCATTTCAGATTGATTGTGATGATTCTGTAGGGGAGTGCATAAAATAAAATAAACAATCTACAAGCATATATAAATTTTATAAAGAAAAAGATACAAAGTTTTTAATTATTTTATAAAGCTTTTATTGTTTTCCGAACAGTCAAACTGTATTCAGGTAAACAGTAATTGAATAATCAAATGTAAAATAATACTGCATCAAAAAAATCAATACATTTAATCATAGTTAATTTGTCAAAGGTACAAATGATACAATTTCTTATGCCTGAATGCCTTTAAATCCCTCACACAGTCACAGGCCTCATAAAACACTTGCGAAATAACAAATTATAATTCAGACTCAACATTGCGATGTGACTATTGCGAATGATCACATTGCGATATCGATGCTAAAGTGATATCTTGTGCCGCCCTATTGTCAATTTATACAAAAACAATTTTAAAATATTTTCATTATAAATATGGATGGCAATCATCAGTAGATTGAATAATAAACCTAAAATTATGTTTTACAGATTTTAGAAATTGGAACCAAGAGAAATGAGAATATTCAAGTGCTCATTTGTTTGTTTTGTTTTTTTTTTTTTTGTTGAAAACACCATGGTGGTACTACATGTTTAATCCTTAAACATACTTAATCCTGTTCTGTATACAAACAGTTCAGCAATTCGCAGGATCTATATTCTACTAAATTAAACTAAATTACCATTTGACAACAGTTGATTGATTGCTTGATTGATTGATATATTAGTATGTTTTTACATATTTTAACCTGACCCCCAAGGCCACAGCCACCTGGTTGATAACTGCTATTGTATTACAAACATAATTTAGATACTACATGCACATGTAGCCAAATAGTGAAGTATAAAACATGCATTCAGAAGTGTGTATTACTGTAGTACAGTGACTCTCAAACGTATTGACTCAAAAGCTTCATAATAGTTGAAGGCCATCCATACAGAGCTATAAGCGGTTTTCTCTGGTATTTCTATGTAATTATATAATACAGTGCCTTTTAATTATAAACATGATATAGTAATTTAGCAAGTTATGAAAATGTTATTTATTTATTTATACATAGTATATTTTTGAGATTATTTAAGATTATAATCCTTTTATAATCCTTAGAACCTCTAGATTAAAAATAAATAAATAAATAATGATTATTTGGAATAAAAATGACTGATTTTGTGGTGGTAATTCCCAAAAATGTAAGGACAATTTTGTGATTAAAAAATATGCATATAAATTAAAAAAAAAAAAAATATATATATATATTTATATATATATATATATATATATATATATATATATATATATATATATATATATATATATATATATATATATATATATATATATATATATATATTTAAAAAAAATAATAATAATAATATATATATAATTTACCATATTAGGTAGCCTACTATGTTAGGTGTGCAATCTGACACAATGACAATAACAAATATCATAAAAATAAAGCTTCTTTATTGGCCTCTTGTATCTTGTAGACAAGATCTAAAACAGATTTAAAACTGTAGAGATTAAGCCAAAGGAAGGTTGTATAACTTAGTTTTTCTCAGATTTCACTCCCAGGAGCATCTGACATGTACCTCACAGGACACAGCACATGCGTCAGGGCTTCCCCTACCGTAATACACTTAAAACACAGATTGCGGTAAAAGTCGGCAATGGCAGGGAAGCGTTTTCTCTCGTTAACTGCAGGGAAAGAGTTAAACAAAAATATTTATCGATTTTGTGCACACCATAATAACAGCCATACATGTAAAGTACAAATAATTCAGTTCAATAATAATAATTCAATTCGTTCACGTCCAACGACCGTCATCCTTGAAACAATCTCCATCATTGTAAGTTGCTTGCGTTTCTATCTGTTCAATTGCTCCGTTTGCTTAAACTTTCTGTCTGAAGCGCGTCAAACGCACAAAACGCCAAATTCGCGACACAGGATGCCTAATCCAATCTTTGCATTGACTTCACATGTAAATCACTCACGCTCCATCCGTGTCTGCTTACTGCTCAGCCTGCAAAACAAATCTGCCCACTTCCATGCAATGTTAGGATTGTGAGGGCGCAGATGAGAGGAACAATTTGTGAATTTTTGTTGATTTTTGCATTGGATTCAGCGATCACGGAATCACGAAAAACTAGGGGGTCTGCCAAACGTTTTTTATTAAATGTATTAAATACATTGATTGAATGATTTTTTGATTGATTCATTCATTCATTCATTCGTTGGTGATCAATCCATCAGTCCATTCATTCATTCGTTCGTTCAATCATTCATTCGTTTGTTCGTTCATTCATTAATCAATTAATTAACTGATTGAATCATGCATGCATTTAAATGTTTACCTTACTCTGTGGACCCTCAATAGGGAGTTTTCTCAAGACCTCCCAGTCCTCGTGGTTGAAAACAGCTGTTAAATTACAAACATAATTCATGCACAATATATCAGTCATATCACAATCATGTGACCTTTAACAAAATAGTAATGTGTCTGCCAGATGCATACTGATTTCCAAATCCTTTATAGTGGGAAAGTAGGTTTGCCCTGACACAAGGCTGGACTAAAGGAAAAACAAGAGCCATGCAGTGGATTTGTTTGACTTGGACTAAGAAAAAAGCCACCAACAGCTTAGCAACCACATTACAATGCACATTGAACCCCTTAGCAACCGCATAGCAACACCTTGGCATGATAATACCAAACATCCCTCTTCCTTTCTCTCCGTTCACTTGATTCACCTTCATCTTTATGTGATAGAAGAGTAATGGAACAATCTGCCGCTCACATCCAGGGCTCCGACTGACCATGAGCCAAGACAGAGGATTTGAATTAAGATTTACAAAGGCACTCTGTGCACCCGCCGTATCTGTTTCTCTCCACACAAACGTCTGCGGTTGCTTTTTTCCTGTCACAAGCAATTAATCTGCCCATTGCTTACGTTTATTGATCCGGCTGAGATAAGCAATGTAATCTATTCAGTTTTCCAAGGAGGCAGATTTAATGAATGATTTCAACTCGTGTTTGCAGGCATGTAGGAGGCATGGGGAAATCAATCCCTATGTTAATGTGCTTGCCCCGTTCCGGGAAGAGTCCCGGGGTCTGTGCCAGCTCGCATTTGGGGCGAATAGTCGAACATGCCGACGGTGCTGGAATAAGGATCGGCGGTTCTTCTTAGGACACGGAGAGGGTGTTTAGAATGAAAGCAGGGCTTGAACCAAACAGCTGAATTCATCATCTTTAGCAAAGAACAAAAAAACAAGGAAGGAAGGAAGTGTTTTGATGTGATTTGGCTTTGCTGTGTAGATTTGGGCACGTGCCATGAGCGTGAGTTGGTGTGAGCGTATCTGCGACATCCAGACCACTCTAGACTGTGCTGAGATTATGATCCGGTCTGCTGTTCCTTCTTCAGAATGCTATGTACTTCCTCTTGTCTGTCCACTGTACTAGACTTGGCCCATTAGACTCTCTTTAGTTCGTCTCATTATTAGTCTCTCAGCACAACTAGTAGAGGTAGTTATTACAATATATAGTAACTATAATATAATGCAATTTATTGATTTAAAATATTGCATATTTTCAAACACGCACAAAGACACACATACAAAATAATGTCATTTAAATATATACAATATTAAAAGGATAGTTAACACAAAAATGAAAAGTGATTTTATTTCCTCACTTTCTGGTCTTTTAACCCTCAAGAATCTGAGGAGATGGGTGTTTTGACATGCCCTGACATTTGTGCTTATTTCAGCTACCTATTACATAGTATTGGCCAAAATGTGCTACACAACCTGTGCTACAATAATATGTGAGAAATATTGATGTACATGATTGCGTTTTTTAGAAAAAAATAGTATGCGTGGTTAGTAGGTTTTGGATAAAAAAATGTAACTGAAATAAGGTCTAAAAAATCACACTGAATGGGCCTGAAAAAACTTTTGAGTAATCAGTCTTGTAGGCTAGAATATAAACTCCAAAATTATAGAGAAATTAGTCTGTTCTCTCTTTCAAAGAAAACTTTACAATGATTTACATTTTGTAAAGTCTATTTTGGGTAATCTCAGCTGTATGTGTGGGAGTGACAATGGTCATGAATAATTCACACCTGGATAGACAAAAGACACTCCCCACTGGCTAATGTTCACCCATCAACGGGATTGTAAAGCAATGTCCAGCTGCAAAAGCTAGCCCAATCTTAATGCTTGTAACAATTGACATTTGACATCCATAGTAGGAAAAATAAGTGGTTTCAAGCTGTGCTTAATTTGAGCCAGATCTTTCCGAATCCTGTTCCAGAAAATGTCAGATCTTCGTGTGTTGTATTTATTTTACCTGAATACCTGCATGTGTGTGTGAGAGAGAGAGCAATGTGAATGAGTGCAAGTGAAAAATACCGAACAACGCAGTGTGGATTGTGTGTGCGCACGGTAGTCACCATGCTGAAGTTAAAGCAGAAGGCACGTTTAACTATTGGCCCGCAACAATATTTTCAACCAATCAGCTTTCTTACGTTTACAGTCACTCTCATTGGTTGGTGATTGTTTCGCGCAAAGTGAGCAACGAAAATAAATCATGGCATAGTGGTCTACCTAAACAATATTTGTATTTTCAAAATGGCAAAGAGGCAGTCAAGCATATTATTATTTTTTTAAAAACCATGAGTAAATTTGATAATGAGCCTGATAAAATGAGATATCAAGTAGATGAAACTGCGTGCCTGGATAAGGATGGCAGGAGAGAGATGCAAAGCGAGACAAGTCAGCCAGAAACCATAATGGAAGAGGTGACTGTGGGCTCTTCTTGAAGATTAGACAGTCATTTAATTATATATTTTGTTTACTTGGCACATAATAGTGAAGTGAACTGAATGTCAGTGGTGTTAGTAAACTGAATAATGTTTCATAAGAAGTTTGTTTTGTAGATACATGTTTTTTATTTCTTATTTTTTAGTCCACACTTCACCCATATATGGGACAAAATAATAAAAGATCTTTTTTGTGCTATTACCTTTTAATGACGTCATGTTCCGGGAAAACTGAAATTGTATGGTGGGTCTCAATCATGACGAACTTTTTTCCTGGTTTTGTTTTGGAAATGTACATTTCCATTACAAAATAAGCACTGGTTTCAAGTTTACGTCTTTCTTCAAAACATCGTCTTTAGTGTTCAACAGAGTGAAGAAACTTTTAAAGGTTTAGAACTACTTTAGGGTGAGCAAATGGTTAGTAAATTTTTATTTTTGGATTAACTATAAATTTAAATGTCAATTTTGCACACAATAATAATAATAATAATAATAATAATAATAATAATAATAATAATAATAATAATTATTATTATTATTATTATTATTATTATTATTATTATCATTATTATTTTTATTATTATTATTGATGTTGTTGTTATACAAATTCAGTGCAATGAAGTATTGGAATTTATTTGTCTACACATAACAGAAATATTTATTTATTTATTTATTTATTTATTTATTTATTTACTTCTTATTTTATTTATTTATTTTTTTAATTTTTTTATTTATTATTTATTTTAATTATTGCCACCACTGCAACTAATATACAAATTGATAATCTAAAATATATAAAAACATATTTACGCACAAAATGTTGACAGTTACAATTTTATTAAATTTAAATATTTAAATTTTTTTATTATTATTGTTATTATTATTTTTTTTTAATTATGTAGTCAAATATATGTATATATACTTAATTCAAATATCATTGATATATGTTCTTATATTTATTTATTATTTTTATTTTACACGCACATTTCTATATTATTCTTATATATTTGTTTGTGCTGATTATACATTGAAGCATTTTGAACAATACAGTTTACACAAACATGGATTTTGTTTTGCTCTGATTGCTTTTTAAAGGAGAGAATAATGTCAAGTATCTGCTTCTCTGTATGTTTGCGTAATGATGAAGAGCTGCTGATAGCTGACATTTCTGATTAGTGGATTTGCTCATACTTCAGATTTCATTATCACCCCACCACTGACTGATCAACACAGCACTCATCACTCTGTGTTTATCACATGCTGCTGCGCATAGGTGTAAATATGCTGGCAATAATAGGCCTGTCTGCATGGAGATATGATACACTCCAGCATCTATGATGACACATGTAAACCCGCAGAGGGCAGTTGTCACTGTAGACCTGCTTTGTATCATGCTTTTTTTTTTGTGTGTGTGTGTACGAGTGGGTGAATGTGCTTCTATATGTGTATCTGCAATTGTATTAAATAGATCTGACATGACTTTCAGTAGAGATGCATAAACGTGTGTGACTAGCAGGAAATTTTGCAGAATAGCGTTAATGATGTTATTTCAGTCACTCAGATTAAGGCACATGTTGAAGCACATTATCTTAATGATGGAGAGTTTTGCTTTAAACATATCTTCAACACAACTGAAATCTTATTTTATGTATTTATTCATTTATTTTTACAGTCCATGTTAAACACATGTGCACATACACCCACATTACAGGGATATGTTTAGTTCTGTATTAATATGCATTTGTTTCATAACTATTATAGCTTGCATTTAAGATAAAGAAACATTTACATGATGGAATTGTGAGAACTGAGGTAAAAATGTATGTTCAATCGCTATTGATTTTAATATTGATATAATATTTATGTTGCCATTGTATACATTAAACAAACCATTCAATGATATTAAGGCAATACCAACTGAAGTGAAATAGGTATAACAATAACTGATCTGATTATCGAATCACCCAATGATTTTGTCTTATGTTAGAATATATAAATATAATAATGACGTTTTAGAGTCAGAGTTTTTACGCTTACCGGACACTTTATTAGGTACACCTTTCCAACTGCTCATTAAAGCAAATTTCTAATCAGCCAATCACATGGCAGCAACTTTTTGCATGCATTTAGACATGTAGACATGGTCAAGACAATCCGCTGCAGTTCAAACTGAGCATCAGAATGGGCAAGAAAGGTGATTTAAGTGACTTTGAATGTGGCATGTTTGTTGGTGCCAGACGGGCTGGTCTGAGTATTTCAGACACTGATGATCTACTGGGATTTTTACGCCCCAACATTCTCTAGGGTTTACAGAGACCCAAAAAAAGAAAAGGTCCAAAAAGAGAACATATCCAGTGAACAGCAATTCTGTGGGCGCAAACGCCTTGTTGATGCCAGAGATCAGAGGAGAATGGCCAGACTGGTTCGAGCTGATGGAAAGGCAACAGTAACTCAAATAGCCACTTGTTACAACCGAGGTTTGCAGAAGAGCATCTCTGAACGCACAACACCACGTCGAACCTTAAGACTGATGGGGTACAGCAGCAAAAGACCACACCGGGAGCCACAACTGTCAGCCAAGAACAGGAAACAGAGGCTACAATTCGCACAGGCTCACCAAAATTAGACAATAGATGATTGGAAAAACTTTGCCTGGTCTGATGAGTCTCGATTTCTGCTGCGACATTCGGATGGTAGGGTCAAAATTTGGCATCAACAACATGAAAGCTTGGATCCATCCTGCCTTGTATAAACGGTTTAGGCTGGTGGTGGTGATGTAATGGTGTGGGGGATATTTTCTCGGCACACTTTGGGCCCATTAGTGCCAATTGAGTATCATGTCAAACCACAGCCTACCTGAGTATTGTTGCTGACCATGTCCATCCCTTTATGACCACAGTGTACCTATCTTCTGATGGCTACTTCCAGCAGGATAACGTGGCATGTTTCTTGGTTTCTTGAACATGACAATGAGTTCAATGTACTCAAATGGCCTCCACAGTCACCAGAGCTCAATCCAATAGAGCACCTTTGGAATGTGGTGGAACGTGAGATTTGCATTATGGATGTGCAGCCGACAAATCTGCAGCAACTGCGCTATCATGTCAATATAGACCAAAATCTCTGGCAGTTCTGAATGCAAAAGAGTGTCCAACCTGGTACTAGTAAGGTGTACCTAATAAAGTGTCCGGTGAGTGTATAGAAATCTCCATTCACGTTTTTTTCATTTTTCATGTTTTTCACCATGTTTATTGAGCTCATATTCGAAACAATTTCCAAAAGTTGTTTTGCCTTTGAAAGCTTTTCTGTGACTTCTTTCAGAAAGCAGGATGAATGCCACACTTGCCAACCAAACGTGGTCAATGGAATTAACATGTGAGGTGGAAAGAACTGGAATCTTTGCACTGAAAGGAAACCTTCACATCACACTTCATAGCTCATAGGCACTTGGCTTTGAGATGAAAATATGCGTGTTGTCAGGTATGCGTGTAGGTATGAATTGAGCAATGAAAGTACAAGTTATCTAAAAAGGTTGAGTATGTTTATTCTTGTACTCCATCAGATGATGTGTGCGTGCGTGGAGGAAGTGCACAGATGCACAGCAGGAGGTGGCACAGAGAAAGTATAGTTTTTTTAATTTATTTAATTATTTTTGTTTCTGAAAATGCTTCAGTGTTATGTAATTATGTAATCCAGAATCTTCTTAAAATTGATGCCTGAGGACTATTTAATACATGATTCTGGTTGCTTGACTAATGTTCTTAGATGTTAAATTATTAGAAGCAATAAATTTTAAGTATTTTCAGCGAGGTCTTGACCGAATTACACTTCCATATGATCATTTCAGTTATTTCAAAGATCTTCACAGCCAACAGCAGCACAATGAATAGCAACACTTTATAATATCTGTGCATACGTAATAATTAATTAGGAAATAGCAAAGTTTAGCCAATATTCATTTCAAGATTCAAAATCGAAACTCTACAACTGTATCAAATGAAAAATACATCTTTAAAATTGCTCAAATTAATTTAAAATCTAAAAATAAAATAGATTTAAATGTTTAAATGTCACTGAATATCACTAAAATGTTCTATCATAATGCTATTGCATGAATTTTTAATCAAATTTGTACAATTTTTTTTTTATATTTTTACACTCCTGTTATTCAGCGATGTTTAAACTGCATTAAAAGTTAACATAAATGTCTACGTTATTTTCTGATAATAAATAGTTTTCAGTTATCCATTATTTACAAATTACACAAAAACAAAATAAAAGTATATTTAATTCAGTGCACATTCTTTCATACTCATTGACAAAATGTATCAAGAGCCTCTATTCATGTGAATTGACCTTCTGCAGACCTGTTAATAGAGCTTACACATGCTGTATGTCTAAACTAAGACATACAGTAAGTTCACTATGTGATTGCTGGGTTGTTTTATTCATGGCAACCTGATGTCCAGTGGGTCCCTATGCATGTCATGACTTCGCCAAGTACGATGCTATCCTGGAATAACATCTATGTTGGTCCTGGAACATCATTTTTGTTCGAAAATGGAATCCATACCTATTCCCTACACCTAAACCCAACCATAACTATAAATAATTCCCAAAATCAGAGGGGAATAATAGCTGGATAACAGTTATGTAGAAGTGTATAAACCTAACCGTAAACCTAAACTTAACATAAACAATTAACGCATCCCTTAATTCTGATTGGCTAATTGAAATGTTGTTCTAGGAACATGTCCTGCCTGGTGAAATTAGATTAGGGGCTTCCCTACAGTCTAACGCTGTCTATTATAATATGATCAGTTTTAATCGACATATTCCAACACATCTATTATATTCAAACTATATGCACTATATAAAGAATGTTAATGTACAAAAAACATCCAGTGGCATGCATCTCACAGTATATTTGGGTGTGTGTGGTCTGAAGAAGAGTAAGAGTTGACAGGTCCCAGGTGCCCAGGGTTGGGTCTACAGGCCCTAGAGATTTGGAGAGTGGCACCTCTCCATGAGGTTCAGCTGTTCTTTCGCCATGCCTCGGGCCCAGGGAAGATCTCTTTGATGGGCAGAGACAGACACCTGCGGGCCCTGAACCCACAGGACCTCTAGATGTCTAACTCATACACAGTGCCAAAATCACTCACCTGACACACCTCAGGCTGCCAGTGTTCGACAGTGATGCCAACACAGATAAATAAGAATGTGAATACACACACTGTGGTTCATACAGATGATCCTGTGGTGGAAGATGTACTTTGGTTTTCATATGGGGAATGTGAGTTTGAATTCAGCCTGGATATTCCTCCTCTTTTACTTGAAATAAGTTCCTGATGTCGTAACTATTTCTGAATTATCATACTTATTTGTAAAAGCCATATAAAGATATAAACAATGATCAGTAGCATTGTCGACATATTTGAACGTGCCTGGACCACAAAACCAGTCTTATGTTGCACAGGTATATTTGTGGGAATGGTATCACTATTTCTATGGTCTTTTTTGTTGATTTTAAGTTACATTGCAACTAGATGGTAGAGGTCTGCGTCACCTGACCAGATTTCTTGCAGTGCAGGAATACATTTTGGAATAACGGTCGGTAACTCTGGTGTAATTTGAACAGGAGCAGACGTTCTAACAATATAGCGCTCCTGAGTCCCAACGTTATTTCGGAACAGCATATCTGTGATTTCCTCATTCTTATTGAGCACCGGTACAGCTAGTGCTCACGACTGTTGTACATGCTGAAATTCTGCATGTACTTTTTTTCGCGAGTCTGTGCGTGTATTATCTGCATAACGGTCCTCAGAGCGGGCTTTACCAACATGGGAGAGCGAAGATGCGCTGTCCTTCAGATTGCATTAGAAAACGGTCAGTTTACTGTTAGTAAACCCACATCAGGCAAGTCTGATGTATGGGAGTCTTTTTCATGCATCATAGATGTAAATGGAAAAAATTTACCCTGGACACGATGTGATAATACCTCAAAGTTTTACCCTTTAGCAGGCAGAAGACTGGAATCTCAGGTTTAAGGCAGCACTCATGTCTCATCACAAAAGTGGAAACAAAACTCACATTTAGCCTACAATCCTTGCTCAACATACAGTTTTATCTGTTATCTCTCTCTTTTGGTAGTACCCAATTTAAACGTGAGATTTTGGAAACCAGATCTAAATTTAGCGGGAACTGTCGGGGCGGGTAGAAAACAGGGCGGGTCGGGCAGCGGGTGAACAAAGGCAGAATATACAGTACGGTGGGATCGGTCGGGTGCGGAATAAAACCTTGTGGGAGCGGGACTAAAAAAATAGTCCCGTGCAGATCTTTACTACATGGCAACTAAGTTGATTATTAGGTTAGGGTTAGTGTAAGTTGGCATTTATTTGAAAAGTTTCTTAAAGTCAGGAGAATGTCTGCTAGTGGAGCAGTATCAGCAGATATTAAGCAGATCTTCTAATACTCTAATGAGAATTGGTTGGCATGTAGTTGCAGTGCAACATGTATTCAACTACATGCAAAAGGGACCATCAAAACAGTGACACCATGGGAATTGCCAAAAATAAAATTCTTTATTTTTTAGTGGCAAAAACAATTAAAATAGTACAGATCATGTTTTTTGAAGACATCTTGTAAATTTGCTATTGCAAATATATCAAAACTCAATTTTTGATTAGTTGAGTATTAATTTAGACAACTTTAAACGTGAATTTCTTGGCATTTTGACTTATTTGGATGCTCAGATTGCAGATTTTTTGACTCTGTTGGCTAGGGGTCAGCTTTAATTGACAGACATGCTTCTGTAATGTGATTGGCAGACTTCCCTTTAACGTCTCAGAGGGCTGACAGAGTGAGACATTAACGTGCGGGTGACATTCACTACTGAATGCTCTATGGGGCGCATCTTTGTTTAGTCACGAGTTCTGACCTAAGTGTGGCTTCTAACACTCTAATGAGAATTGGTTGGCATGTAGTGCAACTTGTATTCAACTACATGTGCAAAAGGGACCATCAAAACAGTGACACCATAGGAATTGCCAAAAATACACAGTGTGGGTAAAAACACTTGATTTTTTTTCAATGGCAAAAAAAAAAACTGAATAGTAAAGATGTTTTTGAGTACATCTTGTAAATTCCCTATTGCAAATATATCCAAACTCAATTTTTGATTAGTTGAGAACTTCATTTAGACAACTTTAAATGTGATTTTCTTAGCATCTTGATTCATTTGGATGCTTAGATTTCAGATTGTCAAACAGTTGTATCTCTGCCAGATATTGTATGCTCTATCCTAGCAAAGTTTACATCAATGGAAATCTTAATTATTTACCTTTCATATAATCCATACATCACAATTTCCCCCCAAAAAAACTGTTTGTCTGGTTGTGTGCTCCAGGGTCACATTTGCAATGTCAAAAAAATAGTATCGCCCAACAGTGACAATATAGATGGGCACAACATAAACGAAAGAGACTTATAAATCTGTGTGTGTGTGTGTGTGTGTGTGTTTCCCATCAGCCCACACACTCAGCGGCCTCACTTTCACACCCACTAGATAAAAACAACCACATTCAGAGGTCAATCTCTCCATCTAATGGCAAAATTGAGCATTATATAAAGGCCTGCGCAGGATACGGACCCCTCTATAGGAACAACGGATCAAAAGCTGAGCGCTGAAAGGCCTCGTAGATGAATGTGGCTGCTTTGTCACCGCACACACAGTGGCTTCAACTGCTTTTGTGCGGAGTGTGTGGGAGAGATAGAAGGCAGGAGATTGATTCAGACCTGTTGCCTTGCACCTATGCAAGGGCCATTGTGGGCATAGGAATGAGAGTCCTTCTCTGCTTAAACGCTTTGATTGAAAGCGAAGGAGCTCTTCTGTCAGGTAGCTGAAAGCCTGTGACTGATCTCTCTGTTGGTTAGGGGCGTGGTCAGCTTTGATTGACAGACGCATTTCTGTAATGGGCAGGCTTCCCTTTAACGTCTCAGAGGGCTGACAGAGTGAGACATTAACGTGCGGGTGACATTCACTACTGAACGCTCTATGGGACGCATCTTTGTTTAGTCACAAGTCCCGATCTAAGTGTGGCTTGGATGTAGGCGTCCTGTCTGGCTAATGCATTATTGTGTTATGCTGGAGTTTTGGCACTGTTTCTGAAGGATGCTCAGACATGTGCGCACACACACACACACACACATCTCTCTTTTTTTTAATCACAGGTGAACAGTTGGGTTCAGTCTTCTCTAAGTGCCTCAGCCACCCGTGTCATCGTGGCGGTCCTGTTCTCCTCGTCTCCTCGCACGTCAGACCCTAATTAGTAAATAACTCATTAGCATGAGGTGATTAATCACTCACTGGAAGGGCTTGTGGGTGACAGGCTGCTGAAATGCTGTTTGCTTATGTGTGTGTGACTTTCATTTTACTTAAGCACAGCGGTAAGGAGACGAGGGATAGGGGTTAATGAAAGAGCAAAGGAGGAGGTGTGTTTTTAATCTCAAGACAAGATTTTCTTCCAAAAGTAGTTGAGATTGGACTAATCATCAAAAAGTGTGTGCGCGTGTGTTTTGTTTTCTATCATGTTATATTATATTACCATATGTAGTGTAGTAATAAAGGTGCAGTCACAGTAATAACATTTTGCTGGCATTTTACATGCAAAAAGGTCCCTTGACAACTATCAGTAACATTGAGATGAAGTAAAGAAGTGATAAAATCATTCCACAAGTTTACCACAATCTGTCCTAGTAACATGATTGGAACTATATTTTGTGATGGTGTACTTGTATGTTCACTTCGGCTTACTTGAGTATATAAATGGATGATTTTAGATTATACTGTAAATTAACTATTCTTTTTATATAAGGGTTAGAGCTTAGAATGAGCCCAAAAAAATGGAACCCAACCCTACACTCTCAGAAATAAAGGTACAAAAGCTGTCACTGGGGTGATACCTTTTCTAAAGGTTCATTTTTATACCTTTTATGTCCACTTTTGTATCATAAATGTACATATGTATACCTAAAAAGTACAATTGTGTACTCCATAGGCCAAATCCCAGTTCTACCCCTTAGACCTTCCCCTTACCCATAGCCCTCATTTTATGCGTTCCCGTGGAGGAGTAGGGGTGTCCCAATTCTCTTTAACTTGAAAAGCCCTTCGAACAGAGATTTTTCAGGACCACACTCGAAACCAAGGGGTAAGAAAATTTCCCAGAATACACCAGCCACAACAGCAGAATAGCTGCACCTGGAAGTAAGAAGATCTTCATAAATTAGTATTGTTTGTCATTAATACAAATGTTTACAACAACAAACATATGTTTTAATATATTCATAACCGTGTTCGCATAATACCATCATTCTTAAAAAAAACAGCAAAATTAAAACCGCTGAATCTATAATGCATAATAATAACTCCTGTCTAGCAGTCCCACAACATTTCTGACACTCGAATACCGTCAGAATAGTGAAGTGGCTGGGAATGGGCTTTTTACAGGGTCTGCTATACTATTAATGTTGTTTTTGGTGTGTTTACATAGATGAATATTGTGTAAATGTGCAGTATAGTTACGATCTTATTGCCACATTAGATCGTTATAATAACATAAGATATGCCTTCAGTGATTTCTTGAAGATAAATACCAAAAAATAACGCAACTGGAATAACAACAGCAGTCGCGATCGTCTGATCTCATATGAAGCAAGAGATCACGATGACATATGATGATGAATGCAGGTGCTGTAGTGCTGTCCCATTTTTTAGGGGTAAATTTTGTAGCCCTACCCTTTTACACTCGGTTTTAAGGGCCAAGGGGAGGGGAAGGGGTAGGAGTACAAAAAATAGAATTGGGATTGTGCCTAAAAGTACAACAGTATACCCTACACGTACAACAATTTTCCCTACCAATGTGCACCTGTAAGGTACTTTTTTGAAAAGGTACAGCCCCAATGACAGCTTTTATTTCTGAGAGTGTACCCAAGTCCTTGCACCTTGTGTCCGAGCCCGACCCGGTCCTACACATTAACTGTAATTATGAGCCAGAGCCCGATTTAAACCTGACTAATTTTTTTAAATACGTGGGCTGTTATAACAGACATTCTCAGCTACAATTCTGAGTTGTTTGAACTACAGAAATTAGTTTAGATGTATCTTACCTCGCTCTCAGGGGTATGCTTGAAGAAGTGACAAAAGAGGACATTGAAGGCTGACTATCATCCTTTCTGCCTACCTGTCAACCTTCCCGTTTTTGCTGGGACTCTCCCTTTTTTATCACTCTATCTTGTTGTCATCCCGTTTGAGCATTTCCCCATATATTTCTATGAAAAGTGAAGCCGACCTTAAATGTGATATAGTCTAATTGCAAGAGCTGTTCAATAGAATTGTGCTTTTGCTTTAATTTTACTTGAAACCACGTTAAAGTGAATATAAAAACAGCCGCATTCACTATGTAATCTCTGAATCGGTCAATTCATGTAACGCCTGTTTCACACTGCACGTGCAGGAAGTTGCTGCGGGTCCTGGTGCAAATGAAAATTAAAAATTAAAAGTGTATTTACATAGAAATGAAGATAGATAACTAGATAGAATAGAGATAGATTGATCTGTGCAGCAGCCACCGAGAAGCTGCATGCTGCAGACGCAGCCGGTGTGAAAGGCAAACGCCTGCACGCTGCTTCTGCTCTCCATATGCTCTGCGCACAGGTGACTGACAGATACACTTAACAATATGCAAACATGTTCGTCCTGGTGTCTTTTATGTTAAACACAAATAATTTTGTCTTAAATAAGCACAAACAGTACGAAAATAAACAAATGCTTTCATTATAGATTTGAGTATAGCTCTCCACGCAGTTAGGCTAGTTAAGATTAATGCTTGATCATGGCCTGACTCGAAGATAGTGGCAGGAAATATCAGCCCACGGGTCAAGTCTGGGCTTGGGCTCTGGCAGAGAATCTAAACTCTTAATAGGTTTCATTTGTATTGTTTTGTTTGTTCATTCATTCCATCAATCAATCAATCAATCAATCAATCAATCAATCAATCAAATATTAAATCAATCATTTATTTATTTTCTCATGTAAAAATTGCCAGAATGCTTGGAAATGTCAGCAGTTTTTTTCTTCTTTAAATACATTTGAC
Source organism: Danio kyathit (assembly GCA_903798195.1). Lineage (NCBI taxonomy): Eukaryota > Metazoa > Chordata > Actinopteri > Cypriniformes > Danionidae > Danio > Danio kyathit. The sequence continues at coordinate 35,438,337 of LR812532.1, forward strand.
TTGCACTGTTACAGACACTTCACCGCTCCAATATTTTTAAGAGCATAAGTAAACGACCTAATTCAAACAGACTTGCCTTTCCTTCGAACCCCAGAGCTGTTGTGAAACACCATTGTGACTGACCCTGTGTCCTCCACCTCCAGCTAGATCCTATATTTCCCTCACATATTCTCTCTTGCCCTTTCTTTCTTATTCAGCCTTCATCACTGAAACTGTTTCTTTCTTGTATAACCCCCACCCTCACTCCATCTCCCTAAAGACTGGCAAGTGTAAAGCAGAGTGCTATAACCTGTGTCCATGAGACAAAGACAAAGAGAGTGAAGAAGAGAGATGAATTCAAAGAGACTGGGAAGAGCTGAAAGCGGCAGCCAAAGATAGTTGCATAGAGAGGTTGATTCCCCCCGTGACTCTTTCTCTCTCTCTCTCTCTCCTTGTTAAGGGTAGAAGCTTCATCCAGCTGCTCCATCCCTCTGGTCTCATATCATCTAGTCCTTCTGCTCCTGCTGAAGGATCCTCAATTACCGTCTCATAATTCTGCCTCCTCTAATGTCACAGAAGGCCATCTATTAATCTATGTCTTAATCTGCAAGACGTCATCTACCTCGTTCCAGGCTTTATGAGCAATAGCCTGATAGAATATGTGAGCTATTCTGTGTGTGTGTGTGCTTGTAAGCCCAGTGCACACTGTGACTTTCTGCCGTCGGATTGTTAAAGTTTCATTTTGTCAAGGAAGAAATTGCCAGTGTTGAATTTCTTGGTGTAAGAGTTCTCAGACTGAGGTCTGTGGACTGTCAGGGGATCTTCCAAAAAATGGAGAGAAAGAGAAAAAGAGTGACAATTTAAGAAAAAGTACATTAAATTCACAAAATGGACATTTTAGAGAACATTAGAACATATTAAGTTTTATGGTCTGTTGAGGTTGAGAGAGAAAGTTCTTCCCCAGTCTGTTAACCCAAAAGAATTGAATACTTTATAGTTTCGAACTGTAGTTCTGCTGAATGACTAAAAAGTTATAAGCATGATGGTGAACAACTGTACATTTCTAGTCAAACCATACTTCTGCAATCTTATACCAAAAATGGAAATAAGGGCAGTTATAATAGCTAAAAATGTGGGAGAGCGTTGCTATTATATGATTGTATTGCATTGCAATATGGAGCAATTAAGTGTTGATGTTAAATCAAAATTAATTCACAGAATACTTGGAAATGAAATAATTTAATGCCAATAAAATGATAAAACATGAAATTAGAAAGAAATATGATATTAATTGTACCCAGCTTAAATGTAAAATAAAGTTACCTGGGAGAGAGAGAGGGGGAGAGACAGAGAGAGGAAGAGAAAGACAAAGAACAGATAGTAGGCCCCAAAGAGAGCCTGATAACAGTAGAGTCAGGGAAGATAGACACCAGAGCAGGAGAGGAACAGAACAGGAAAATCACAGAGCCGGGAAAAGAGCCAGAGCAAAGGTTACCACCTATTTTGCATTTTCCTTGACCATGTGATCAAAGCCCAAATACTGGGACATACAAACTGACCAATTAACATTGACCACCTCGTAAAAGTCCAGACGCATATCAACCAGTCCCTGATCTTATCAGTTTCTGCCTTTGGAATCTGTATGAACCTTCTTGGTGAAAAAGACATGTTTAGCCATATAAACAAATGCATGTGATAATTTGCCTTCCAGTATTCAAACTAAACACAAAGTGTTCATAAAATAAAATGATCATGTCTCTTTAGGGGCAACGCAGTGGCGCAGTAGGTAGTGCTGTTGCCTCACAGCAAGAACGTCGCTGGGTCGCAGGTTCGAACCTCGGCTGGGCTGGGTCAGTTGGCGTTTCTGTGTGGAGTTTGCATGTTCTCCCTGCGTTTGCGTGGGTTTCCTCCGGGTGCTCCGGTTTCCCCCACAGTCCAAAGACATGCAGTACAGGTGAATTGGGTAAGCTAAATTGTCCGTAGTGTATGAGTGTGAATGTGTGTGTGTGGAAATTCCCAGAGATGGGTTGCGGCTGGAAGGGCATCCGCTGCGTAAAATCGTGCTGGATAAGTTGGTGGTTCATTCCACTGTGGCGACCCCGCAAGGGACAAAGCCGACAAGAAAATGAATGAATGAATGAATGTCTCTTTAGATGACTTGGGGGGTGGAGTATTTTTTGTGCATCCATACTTTGGAGATATTTTGTGCATCCAGTACTACATAGTGAGGAAGGAGAGTCCTTCTTTTTATCAAAGAGCTGCGCTGGATTATCCCAAAATGCAACGTTTATTTGAATAAATCAGTGGAATTTCGATATATTGCTTGTGATACATTAAACCTTTTCGTACGTAAACAAATTCTAAACAGAAACTGGCAACGTCAAATGTATGGACACACCAAACAGCAGCAGACGAGAGATGTGCCAGTCACTGAATCCATCATAGTGGTTCTTAACTGTCCTCCACATTCTGCTTTTATATTATGCACTGTGTTCGTCATAAAGTCATCTGTGCTAAATGTGCAAGATCAAAATCTGACTCCCCTTAACGCAGCGCCTGCAGTTAACTTTCAAACTCAAAGCAGTTTATCATAAACCTTTTATCGATAATTTTTCCTGCAATTGACAGCAAGAATGTACAAAGAAGTGTTGTCTGATTGGCAAGCAGCACCTACATGTTTTCAAAATACAGAATTTTTGAAAGTAAAACATACTAACTGTATCTTCCTTGACCATGTGACCAAAGCCAAAATACTGGGACATACAAACTGACCAATCAACATTGACCACCTTGTAAAAGTTCAGACACATATAAACCAGTCCCTGCTTTTATCAGTATCTGCCTTTGGAATCTGTATAAACCTTCTGTTTATGTTTTGCCATTTAAACAAATGCATATGATAATTTGCCTTCCAGAATGAATTCAAACTAAACACAAAGTGTTCATAAAAAAAATGATCATGTTTCTTTAGATGACTTGGGGCTGGAGGGTGGGGGGAAAGCTACATGTAAAGTCCATTTAAATGTATTATATCTATTTACAAGTGTTTGAAGCATCGGAGTTGAAGGGAATTGACTTTTGGTGGAGGGGCAGAAGTATCTCAGTTTGACAAATTGATGATGGCTTTGGAATAATGTTATGAGTAAATGTTGAAAGAATGTTTTTTAATTAACCATTTCAAGAGAGGAAATTTAATATTTGTTTTTTTTGTTTTGTGTATTATGATAGTATCAAAGCCTGTTAATGATTAAATGTTGTAGTCTTCTTTTTCAAACAGTATAAATTAGTTTTTAATCACACTCTTTTGAACGGGGTCCTTATCTGACACAACATTGGCAGCACTAACTAAGTGTTGTGGTTGGATTTCTTTTCCTTTTATCCATAAATAAAGATGTCAGAAACTTGGATTGATGATTTAAAACAAGACTTGGATCGGTGAGTTAAAACATCCATCCAGTTAATGCTGCAGGTTGTGATTGAAATCTCAGTTAAGTTAAGCATACTGTGCAGGCTGACATGCTTTAAAAAACCCTGCATACCCTGCCGTGACTTTTACCTGCAGTCTCATTGGGGTCACATTATACAATCTGACAAGCAACAATCATAAAGGACAGCAGAGATTATATAGTGTGTCCGACTTTAGTGAACCGAAATGGCAAGTGAAGAATTTCTGTCCGTCACTTCATCTGAAGTCACTTTCTTCCATATGTTATGGGTCACTTGAGTTATTTGTCTGTCAGTCATTTGCCAGGGAGTCAGAAATGATTGGTTATGTGGAAACAAATAGAGCTGTACAACTTCTGTGTAAAAAATTTGAAAAAACCTTATTATGAACGATTTTTAATTGTTATCTCCAGCTGTTTGTCTCTATTGATATTTCTCACTAGCTCTGAGCTTTACAACAAAAGATGCTCTCCTTCCAGTCATATGTACATATTGTTTAGACTCAGTGGCTGTGTCATTCTCGTAATTGTTAAGGACTAGCTTCCTGCTGCTTTGTGCACATGATTGGTCCACTTGCACTGTTGCCATGGAGATGCCGCCTTGAGTGACAAGCTTGGGGGCAGGTTTGGCAAATGACGACTGCAGCTAGCCACTGTTACTAACTGATTTCCTAAAGATGACCTGCAGATTAGTATACCAGTGCCAGATGAGTCTTTTTAAACTACATGAGCCATAAAAATAATTCACCTGAAAAATAAGTGCTGATGGATTTCACTGCTTCTGATGATAGTACTAATGTTTAAACCAGCCTAAGTTTGCTCAATGTTCTAAACTGGTTATACAATTTTTTTCCCTTACCAATGAAATGAAAAGTGTCCCCCATGCTTCCAGGGCCAGCCAATAGACAATTATAACCATGTTGGATGGCCATATATGTTTTTAAAAACAATTTGGCATTGTTGGTTACATTGAGATCATTTAACATTGATTTTACACATTACTAAAATGCAGATATGGACTAAATAAATAAATAGACACTTGGGTAAAAGTAAAGATACTGTACCCTAATACAAAATTACTTCCTTGGAAGTATACAGTCTTCTTTTTCAATATCACTTCAGTACAAAAGTGCTTGGTTTTTAATTTACTTTAAAGTAATTCAAGCAAAAGTGTTTACTGATGAATGTTCATTTTGCAAGGACGTTGATGTCACACGTTAATGTCATAAGTCAAGTAAAAACATGTAAAACCACATTCACACGCTGAAACTCATTCTGATAAGCTTGAATCAGTGATTCTTTTACTGAAGTCTCACAACTGAATCAGTGAGTTGTTTATTGAAGACTTTGGGCTGAACGACTTTAGATTTTTGGAAGTCAACTTTTATGTTATTAAAGTCGAGTCAATGCCAGTCTTGCAATACTTTTGAGATGATAGTATGCTGATTTAGTTAGTGCTTTGACATGACTACTGAAACTCCTATCTGACTCCAGAATCACACCAAGATCCTTGACCTTATTTTTTGTTGTTTGACCCCTAGAGCCAAGGTACGCATTCACCTTGAGAACCTCGTGTCTGTTCCCAAATGCAATGACTTCAGTTTTCTCTTTGCTTTCTCTCATGCCTTGATTTTTAATTATTTAAGGACAGTGAGGTCTGACTTTGCTTAGACAAAAGTCTTGTCACTTAACAGAAATAATGTACAGTATAGAATCTAAAATCATGGTGCAGAAAAAGATTTAATATTGTGTGTGACTCCTATGAGCTTGGACGACTGCATCCACACATCTCTGCAATGACTCAAATAACATATTTATAAAGTCATCTGGAATGGCAAAGAAAGCATTTTTGCAGGACTCCCAGAGTTCATCAAGATTCTTTGGATTGATCGTCAATGCCTCCTCCTTCATCTTACCCAAGACATGCTCGATAATGTTCATGTCTGATGACTGGGCTGGCCAATCCTAGAGCACCTTGACCTTGTTTTCTTTCAGGAACTTTGACGTGGAGGCTGAAGTATGAGAAGGAGTGCTATCCTGCTAAAGAATTTGCCCTCACCTGTGGTTTGTAATGTAATGGGCAGAACAACTGACTTGATACATCAGGCTGTTGATGTTGCCATCCACTATGTGGATTTCTCGCACACCCTCATACTGAATGTAACCCCAAATCATAATTTCTTCTTCACAAAACGTGACTGGTTTCTGTGAGAATCTTGCATCCGTGCGGGTTCCCATAGGTCTTCTGTGGTATTTGTGATGATTGGGATGCAGTTCAACAGATGATTCATTGGAAAAATCTACCTTCTCCCTCTTTTTTCTAAATGATCAACTAGAAGTCAAGTTATTATTTGTTGCTCTTACAACTGGGATCGACGACAAGACTTTTGTCAGGTAGTGTATACATATTCATACTCATTTTAATTTCAATCTGAGGGCAGTTTCATTTGGTGAACCACCTTTATGTTTAAGGCTGCCATGTATTTCAGGTCAAAAAACACATGATCAGACCAGTGTGACTAATCGACGTCAACGAAAAAATGTCATGACAGAGCACTAAAGTCGACTAGTCTGACTAGCCTAGTATGACTAGTTAACCTCTACTGGAAACTAAATTTAATGGTTGATTTGAATCACTAAGTTGTTTACTTGAGACTAACTGTAAATGGATTGTTTGAATCAGTGAGTGGTTTACTGTAGACTAAGTCTGTATGGATCATTTGAATTAATGAGCTGTTTACTGGAGACTAATTTTAAATGGATCACTTGAATTAGTGAGTTCTTATTTACTTGTTATCACTGAGTTGCCGACATGTCTAAAAATCCCATTCGGAAGTGGTGTTAAACTGCAGTGACAAAGCAAACAGAGCCAAAGTAAAGTGAGTTTAAACGAGTCATACAGTACCATGCAGTGGTAAAGCAGATTTATTAGTTTACACATGATATGTCCAGTAATATTAGTATATGCAAACGAATTGAAGTGGCACCAATAAAGTCACAATTACAGGCAGCAAGCAGGTTTATGTAATCTTCTCATATCTACATATAGGGCAACAGCCACCATCCTTCTTTCTGTCCTTGCTTACGAGCAGAGGCGACCCAGATGTCAAAAGTGCCTAGCACAGCATTTTGCAAGGTACATGGGTCTCGAAGCATCGGCCATCTATTTTCCCCCAGAATATTTTTCTCGCTTGATACTTTTTCCTGGGGTTTTTTCATCATCGGTAGGCTCCCTGGGGGCTTTCCCAGGAAAGGTTAACTAGTCTTTTCTTAAGCTTTCACCGAATGACAAATGGCTGTGTTCAACCCACGGGTCCCTTCGCTGCCCATCTTGTAGCTCCTTTAGCTCATTCACATTCACTTCTTCACACCCTGGGCCAGAGGAAAAGAGCACGAGAGATGAAAGAAACGTGAGATAGTGGGATGGGTCTGATGTAAACGCAGTGTGATGAAACTCAAAGAATTGTTCACCCCTTCGTTTGTCTGACCTTGTCATGCTCTTGCTCGGCAGTCATAGATACTGCTCACTTTCAGTTCTGATCTCAACTAATCTAGCGTGCTTGTGGACTTTTTTTTTTTTTTAAATCTCCACATGACCAGAGCTAGAGCAGTTTGCTTGCGTGACTTTCACACCATGCTGTCATGGAGTGGTGCCACAAATTTATAACATGCTGTTATTATTGTGTCGCTATGTTCACTGGTATGCACAATTCCCTTCTTTACTTTTGATTTTACCACACTAAGTAACACTTATTACACTTACACAATTATAATATATGTTCATGTATGAATCTAAATATAAAATAATGCCTAATATATTTGAACATACAGTATGTGTACATGTTTGTAATTGTAATGGTGCGTGAATATATGTAAAGAGACATTTTTGGCAATGTTTTGAAATATATGTTGCATGTACTGTATATACATAAGACATAATATACATAATATATATATATATATATATATATATATATATATATATATATATATATATATATATATATATATATATATATATATATATATATATATATTAAAATCTGAACATGAACTTGTAAACCAAAATAAATATTTACAAAGAATGAACTAATCATTCTGCTGCTCAATGACTATATTATAATATTGTAAAAAGTAATCTTGATATATTAATTGATTGATGCAAAAATAAACCTCTGAACAGTCTAAACAAATGGGTTTTGAAAATATTTTTAACAGTAAATATATTATAGTTATAAATGATTAAAGTCAGAGGTTGGAAAACAGTGCTGTTACAGTTAGAATTATTAAACCCCCTGAATTATTAGCCCCCCTGTTTATTTTTTCCCCCAATTTCAGTTTAACGGAGAGAAGATTTTTTCAACCCATTTCTAAACATAATAGTTTTAATAACTCATTTCTAATAAATTATTTTATCTTTGCCTTGATGACAATAAATAATATTTTACTAGATATATTTCAAGACACTTCTATACAGCTTAAAGTGACATTTAAAGGCTTAACTAGGTTAATTGGGTTAACTAGGCAGGTTAGGGTAATTAGGCAAGTTATTGTGTAACGATGGTTTGTTCTGTAGACTATCGAAAAAATATATAGCTAATCATAGGGGCTAATCATTTTGACCTTAAAATGGTTTAAAAAAAATTTAAAACAAAAAAATATATAAATTATCAGACATACTGTGAATATTTCCTTGCTCTGTTAAAGGGGTTTATAATTCTGATTTCAACTGTATATGCTTTTGTTGTAACCAATATTTCACATTATTATAACCCAGTTTAATGGCCAAATTTGTGGTTGGCAAAAGTACACTATCTATGATTCTATTTAAACAATTCCACAAATGGACCTGGAAGAACCACAACTTTAGTCTATTTTACTGTATACTGTACTTTACTAAGACTAATACCGTACTAGTAAGTATTTGTATATATGGACATAACTAAAGAGCTCAAATATCTCATCATTGTTTTTTATTTAATTATGTACAGTATTTTGCAATTTGCAATCTTATTTCTTTCCCTATTTAAAGCCCTTAAGTGCAGAGGTACAAAACAAGCAGTATCTTTTTTTGATTCAAAAATAGTTTATAATATATTATCTCTTAGTTAATTGACTTGACTCATTGCTTATAATGAAAAAAAGTACTTTCAGAACAATCACCATTGACAAAGTGGATAATGGATTATTATTATTATTTTATTTTATTTTTTTTTTGAATGATCTGAAACTTAATAAATTGATTTTTATCTCTGTGCAAATTCTTAAATACCCCTAGCAAGAGACATTGTGCAGCTTAAATACACACTCAAAAAAGCAGTAGTTCAAACTACTTATTTAAAATGAGCTGAAACAACACAATTTTTGAGATTTATTGGGACAACTTAATAGTTTTATCTTCAATCCACTTACATTTGTAAAAAAAAAAAAAAAAAAAAAAAAAAAGCTAATAAGTTAACTTAATTCCCTCATGTTGTCTCAACGCAAAACGTGTGGAACCAAACATTTTTTACAGTGCTTTAACATTGAGAGGTTTTTGTCAGCTTTTGTGAAAGGTGGAAACTAAGCTACACTCACCAGCCACTTTATTAGGTACACCTTACTAGTACCGGGTTGAACCCACTTTTGCCTTCAGAACTGCCTTAATCCTTCATGGCATAGATTTAACAAGGTACTGGAAATATTCCTCAGACAGTTTGGTCCATATTAACATGATAGCATCACGCAGTTGCTGCAGATTTGTCAGCTGCACATCCATGATGCAAATCTCCCGTTCCACCACATCCCAAAGATGCTCTATTGGAGTGAGAACTGGTGACTATGGAGGCCATTTGAGTACAGTGAACTCATTGTCATGTTCAAGAAACCAGTCTGAGATGATTCGTGTTTTATGACATGGCACGTTATCCTGCTGGAAGTAGTCAAAGATGGGTACACTGTGGTCATAAAGGGATGGACATGGTCAGCAACAATACTTAGGTTTTGCTGTGGCGTTGACATGATGCTCAATTATTGCTGATAAGCCCAAAGTGTGCCAAGAAAATATCCCCCACACAATTACACCAACACCAGCAGCCCGTTGATGCATAGCAGGATGGATCCATGCTTTCATGTTGTTGATGCCAAATTCTGATGTGACATGTCCAATTTTGGTGAGCCTGTGAGAATTGTAGCCTCAGTTTCCTGTTCTTAGCTGACAGGAGTGGCACCCGGTCTTCTGCTGCTGTAGTCCATCTGCCTCAAGGTTTGATGTGTTGTGCATTCAGAGATGCTCTTCTGCATACCTCGGTTGTGATGAGTGACCTCTGGCATCAATAAGGCATTTGCACCCACAAAACTACCACTCACTGGATATGTTCTTTTTTTTCGGACCATTCTCTGTAAACCCTAGAGATGGTTGTGCGTGAAAATCCCAGTAGATCAGCAGTTTCTGAAATTCTCAAACCAGCCCGTCTGGCACTAACAGCCATGCCACGTTCAAAGTCACTTAAATCACCTTTCTTCCCCATTCTGATGCTCGGTTTGAACTGCAGCAGATCATCTTGACCATGTCTACATGCCTAAATACATTCAGTTGCTGCCATGGGATTGGCTGATTGGAAATTTACTTTAACAAGCAGTTGGATAGGTGTACCTAATAAAGTGGCCGGTGACTGTATTTTAAATAATAATAAACATTGGTAGAAACAGGAAATGAAGAGTATCGCTCCACCTACACTCTCACTAGTCTCTTTTATTCTCAGTTTTAGTCTCTTGCTCACCAATTACAGACAGGGATTAATCACAGTTAAACTGATCTTGTTATTTAAAAGATAAAGAGACATGGATGAGAAACACATCTTTAGACACTGCTAATTTGACTTTAAGACATGTTATAAATGTAATCACAAGTCAGCGCAACTTACATGCGTGTAAGCATGTGTAACCGCACATATGAGTAAGCGTATACATCCACGTCTGTTGCGAATGATGGATGGGGCGGTCGATGGAGCTGTCAGACTGAAGGTTGTATGCATGTGTTTGAGTGCAGCAAGCGCTCTGTATATTTAAGCTGAGAGGTGTAAGTGCCGTGCTCTTTTTCAGCTCAGCGGGTCGGAAGCCTTTAGGCTGAATAAGTTCCTTTAATACTGCAGGAAGGCTCTGTCTGCATTGATTACAGAGCCTCAGACTGGACGCCAACATCGGCCATATCTGCCGCTCCACACCAGTCTCTGTGCCGCATGGCAGCTCAGGGAAGACTGCTGCTATTCTACTGAGGTCAGGAGAAGTGATCATATGAAGAAATTCCTCCTCTTTAGTGCATTTTCTTCTGCCTCTGTCAGTTTTCTTCTGGGAAATTCAATGGCTTGGCATTACCCTGCGACCCATTTAAAGAAATATTCTTATTTCAGCACATGTTAAGCTCAGTTAACAGTATTTGTAGATTACCACAAAAAAAGAAATGCTTCCAGCTCATACATGGTTCTCTTTGCAATAAAGAGCAAATCAAGGTTATAGCGAGATACTTACAATTAAAAAGCAGAAATCTGATGCTTTAATATTTGAAGTGTGTATTATTATTATTATTATTATTATTATTATTATTATTATTTATTTATTTATTTTATTCATTTAATTATTATTATTATATATTTTTTTAAATATTATTATTATTATTATTATTATTATTATTATTATTATTATTATTATTATTATTATTATTATTAATAATTAATTAATTAATTTATTTATTTATTTATTTATTTATTTATTTATTTATTTATTTATTTATTTATTTTCCTTCAGCTTAGTCCCTTTATTTGTCAGGGGTCGCCACAGCTGAATGAACCGCCAACTTATCCAGCATATGTTTTACACAGCGAATGCCCTTCCAATTGCATCCCAGTACTGGGAAAAAAATTATTATTATTATTATTATTATTATTATTATTATTATTATTATTATTATTATTATTACTATTATTATTATTATCAATAGAGAAATTATCCTTGACAGTTGCAATAAGGTTACTGTGCATTACTTAATATTAGTTAATGTATTTACTAATGTGAACTAAAAAAGCATAATATAGTGCATATGTTATTGCTGTTTTATTATTATTATTATTATTATTATTATTAATATTATTATTGTTGTTGTTGTTGTTATTCATTCATTCATTCATTCATTCAGTTTCTTATTGGCTTAGTCCCTTAGTCCCCATGTGAACACGGGGAGAACATGCAAACTCCACACAGAAACGCCAACTGACCCAGCCGAGCCTCGATTTATTATTTATTTATTAAATTATTAATTTAATTTATTAGCAAGAAGGTCGCTGGTTCGAGTCTCGGCTGGGCCAGTTGGGATTTCTGTGTGGAGTTTGCATGTTCTCCCCATGTTAGCGTGGGTTTCCTCCGGGTGCTCCGGTTTCCCCCTCAGTCTAAAGACATGCGGTACAGGTGAATTAGGTAAGCTAAATTGTCTATAGTGTATATGTGTGAATTAAAGTGTATGGGTGTTTCCTAGTGCTGGGTTGCACCTGGAAGGGCATCCACTATGTAAAACATATGCTGGTTAAGTTAGCGGTTCATTCTACTGTGGCGACCACTAATAATAAATAATAATAATAATAATATTAATAATAATAATATTAATATCTTTGTTGTTGTTGTTATTCATTCATTCATTCATTCATTCATTCTTTTTCTTTTTGGCTTTGTCCTTTATTAATTTGGGGTCGCCACAGCGAAATGAACCGCCAACTTATACAGCACGTTTTTTTACGCAGCTGATGCCCTTCCAGCCGCAACCCATCTCTGGGAAGCATCCACACACACTTGTTCACGCTCATACACCACGGACAACTAGGCAACCCAATTCACCTGTACCGCATGTCTTTGGACCTGTGGGGGAAACCGGAGTACCCAGAGGAAACCCACGTGAACGCAGGGAGAACATGCAAACTCCACACAGAAATGCCAACTGACCCAGCCAAGGCTCAAACCAGCAACCTTCTTGCTGTGAGGCGACAGCACTTCCTACTGCGCCACTGCATTATTATTATTATTATTATTATTATTATTATTATTATTATTATTATTATTATTATTATTATTATTATTATTATTATTATTATTACCATTGTCAATACTATTATTATTGTTATTAGTAGTAGTAGTAGAAATATTAATAATAGTTTTTTTTTGTTAGTTTTTGTTGTTGTTATTATATGTATTATTATTATTATTATTATTATTATTATTATTATTATTATTATTATTATTATTATTATTATTATTATTATTATTATTATATATTATTATTAAGTTTTAGGTATTAACTAGTGTATTTAATTTTTTTAAGAAGCAGATAATCATTTTTATGGTAATCTACATTACGCCACGAGGGTTGTCGCATGAGCTTAACTTCTGTTGAACCCTTTAAATGCATTTCCGCAGTTAATTTGTTACAGGCTTCATCTTTCATAACACTTAACAGTGATTGCAATAGCACTAATGAAGAGTGGACACTGATAAAACACTGTTTGATAAGTCCTCCGTAATTACGAACACAATGTGAGGCGAGTGTGATATGGACCGAGCAGCTATGAATCCGTCCAGCTGTCTGCAATTCTCGTGGTGTGGCCTTCCAAAACCGCTCTCTTCATTAGAGCTTTCACTATGGGTGGGGTGCGTGTTTGTGTAAGGCCAGATTGCTTATTATATGTACAGGATCCAGTCCCTCCCTACGGTACTGTGAGCCCAGAGAGGGCGGGAGAGAGAGTTATTCGAGTAGATTGGCTCTTTGTCCAATCTAGAAGGGTCAAACGACTCTAAATATAGAGGCGTTAGAAATATAGCCACTTCTGCAGGTGTGTGTGCGTGTGTGTGCACGAGTTTGTGTGTGTGTGTGTGTGTGGTAGGGGGAGGGGGGTGGTAACTCAGGGACAGGAAGCAGGTGAGATGGGAACTAGGATGCGTTCAGCCGGACTGGATGACATCAGGTGGATGCAGGTCTCTAACCGAGCCCTCTGTTGGACAGAGCAGGAAGTACCATGGTCAGCTCCTTTCTACATGCACAAGACAGGAGGATTATTTTCATAATACTTTTTTTTATGAAATTTAAAAATTTAATTTAATTTTATTACATTTTTTTTGTTATTATTGTTATTATTATTATTATTATTATTATTATTATTATTATTATTATTATTATTATTATTATTATTATTATTATTATTATTATACTAATAACAATTATTTTGTTTTATTTATTTATTTTTTATATATTTATTTATTTTTTTAATTGGGATATTTTGTATCTTATGACTTAGTTTTATTGACATTATTTGCCTTTATAAATTTTGCCTTTCATTAAATATAATTGCTTCACCAACTCTCTAATTCTGCTACTGTATGTATTTAAAGGCATGGTGAAAATTATGATTATTTGTATTTTTGGGTGTTTTATGTCTTTATTAATAAATTAAAGCCCCACCGTTATTTATTTATATATTTATTTATTTATTTCTTTCTTTCTTTTTTATGTGTTATTATTATTATTATTATTATTATTATTATTATTTATTTATTTATTTATTTATTTATTTATTTATTTATTTATTTATTTTTATTTTATATTATATTTTACATTTTATTTTATATTTATATTTTATTTCTTTATTTCTTTCTTTCTTTCTTTATTTTATTTTACTTTATTTATTGAATTGGGGATATTTTGTATCTTATGACATTATTTGCCTTTAAACATTTTGCCTTTCATTAAATATAATTGCTTCACCAACTCTCTAATTCTGCTACTGTATGTATTTAAAGGCATAGTGAATATTATGATTATTTGTATTTTGGGGTGTTTTATGCCTTCATTAATAAATTAAAGTTATTTATTTATTTATTATTATTATTATTATTATTATTATTATTATTATTATTATTATTATTATTATTTAATAAATTAATATTTATCTTATTTTATTTATATTTATTTATCATTATCATTATTATTATTATTATTATTATTATTATTATTATTATTTAATTATTTTATTTTATTTTTGCTAGTAAAAAAATCAGTAATTAAATTCTGTTAAGGATGCAAAGCACTCCATTAAGCTGAAATCTAAAGCATGTCATTTGCAACATCAAGGTCATGGGTTTGATTCAGAAGGAAAGCAAATCACTTTGGAAAAAAAGGTATAACCACAATGTACACTGTTAAGATGCATAAAACGTACAACTTCAGATGTAGTAATTGTATAAATAATTTACCTTTGTGTGGGTGAGTGTATTGGGTGGCGCGGTGGCACAGTGGGTAGCACTGTTGCCAAACAGCAAGAAGGTCACTGGTTTGAGCCTCGGCTGGGTCAGTTGGCATTTCTGTGTGGAGTTTGCATGTTCTGCCTGTGTTTGCGTGGGTTTCCTCCGGGTGCTCCGATTTTCTCCACAGTCCACAGACATGCGGTGTAGGTGAATAGGGTAAGCTTAATTGTCCGTATTGTATGTGTGTGAATGAGAGTGTATGGGTGTTTCCTAGTGATGGTTTGCTGCTGGAAGGGCATCGGCTGCGTAAAATATATGCTGGATAAGTTGGTGGTTCATTCTGCTGTGGCAACCTCTGATTAATAAAGGGACTAAGCTGAAAAGAAACTGAATGAATGAATGGGTGAGTGTAACCTGAGTGTGAATAAGGGTGTGCATTTTGAATAGAAATGGTCTGTTAATGTCACTGCCAACAAAAACAGCACATGGTCTGAAAGATGCCACATAAAAAGGAAAGAATGCCCAAGTATATCTGTTTTTACATTGTTTGTTTTCCAATGTTGCTCATTTGTTCAATCCAGGTCAGAAGCATGTATCCTTGCAGCAAATTTGTGTCTGTGTGTGATTGACGGAGCAATTGTTGTTTTTGTTGTAGTACAATTAGTTTCAGTCTGAAAATTGTGAACATTCTGAAAAATAAGTGTAAATACTAAGCAAAACATAACTAAATGTGAAATAATAAATGTCCAGACCAAACAAACAGAACAACAATGAGATTAAGAGCAAGAGTTTGCTCCTGGATGAACTTTATCTTAAATAAATAAATATTTAGGCGTTTAAGGTAATTGTATTAATGTATTACAGGTACAGCTATATTGGCAAATACTGAGTTCAGTGTTTCCACTACCATTATATAAGGGGGGCGCCCCGCCCCCCCAACAGCTGTACCCACCCTCCTTGAAGTCACGTTAATTGTATTAAGTATATAGCGCCTTTTTTTAATAAACAAGCTAAATAGCCGTATGTAATATCTTATTTACACAACAGCATGTGATTTCTGTTCTGCACTCCCGTCACTGCAGCTAAAATATATACAGATGCAGACTTCCCAAGTCTCTCGAAAGTTCCGGGAGCCTCCCGTAAATGCATAGAGTCTCCCGGATGCCTGCAAACGAATGATAATCTCCTGGAAATCGTGCGTCTCCCCGCCCGGTCCTCAAATACGTCCCGCATCCCTCCCCGCTCTTCAGATACATTGTGCACATCCCATGCTGTGATGCGAGCGGAGCTATCTCCTCTATCTAGTGTCTAGTTATGACCTCTCCCGGAGGCTCTGCGTGTCTTTCGCAAATTCATACCGGCTCCGAGATCCCCCAAAATGAATTAAAATACCTGGAAATCATGGCGACGAGAGTGAATGAGCAAGTGAACAGATCGCGAGAGGCACAGTGATGGTCTAAACATTACATTTGATAGGTTAAATGAATGGAGCAGTAAAGATATGGCGAGTCCCCCTCTCTCTCTCTCTTATTGAGGGATCGGCTGTCAATAGTTGGAGACGAGCAAAATATTGGAATGGTCCTGCATGTATTTAGGCCTCTTTTACATATAACAACTAAAATGTTTTTGACAATATTACAAATTCACTAAAAGCTGGCTGGAAATTTTAGATAAAACTTTTTTAACATAAACATTTATTAATATAACTTCTTGTGATACACTCATTGCTATAAGAAGTAGTTTATTGGCCTATTTTCTTTTAGTAAACAAGTATTAGATTTATAGATGTGCATTTTAACTCATTTTCATCTTTCATCATTTGCAATGTTTCCAAATTGCATTGTTTGTCATTTTTCTGTGGTGGTTCATTCTGCTTTGGTGACCCTTGATAAATAAGGCACTAAGCTGAAGTAAAATGAGTGAATGAATTATTTTCTGTAAAGCTGCTTCTAGCCATGACATGTTCATATCTAAATTTTTATAAGAGACATTTTTAATAAATGTCTCAATAAATGGGCCAGGCATTTCTGACTTTCCATACCAAGAGGCTCAGGAAATGTTCTTCCAGAAGCCCATAAAGATACATTGCAGTGACAAAAGCTGCACACTTTGTTGATAAAAAAAGATATAAAATAAATGTTAATTTATAATTTACAAATGATTGTACAGGTTAAATAGTTGTTCAGTTATTTACTGCTGTCATTAACAGACCATGACTCCTTGTGTCAGTGTGAACAGCCACGCTGCGTTGGGCCGCGTCGCGCTGCAGCCCCAATTGCCTAAAAAAAAAAAAAAAACCTGTACACCTAGGGGAAACACTGGAGTTGAAACTGAAACATTACCTTTGATATAAGCATTGGTATCAAGAAGAGCGAACTATCTATGCTTCCTGATCAGAAGCCTTAAAAGTGGATCTAGTGGATTTATCTCACTGAACATTGTGTTAAAACCTTTACAATTCTATACAATTTGAATATTATATTTGTTAAACTTTTTATTGTATACCGGTTTAACATGATTGATTATCTATGCATTCCATACTCAAGTAAGGCAAATAAAGAATATCATCCTAGAGTCAGCGGTTGGGTTTTGCTGGACAGTAATGTGTATCCTACGAGAGGTGTGAGCCATAAGAAAGCTTGTCTTGTGTATTCCAGCTCAGCGCTTCTTAAGTATCAGATCATGTTCTGTTTTTCCAAAGCTGAGCAGCTGCCGGATCCCAATCAAATATTCACATATCCAGTGTTGTTTTGCGTAAAAAGCTCTGCAGTACAAGGTTATATATATTTAGCTGCTGTGCCGGTGCTTTATAGTTCAGGATGTTGTGTCATCTTGTCGGCTGCTTCCATGCTGAAAGCCCTCCTCTCCAAAGGGACACTCGTGTGCATGTAAAGAAGTGAAAATCTGTCTGTCTGCGTGCGTTAAAGGATGAATGCTGACCGTACTCTCAGTAACATGGCTTGACACGTTCTCTTCTCGGCTAGACGGAGGAAACATGCGCGATCTGTCTCGTTTTCTCTCCTCCTCTCTCTTTGATAAACATGCTTTGTCACATTCCCCCATCCTCACCCCTCCTCTCTTTCTCTCTCTCTCTCTATCTCTCTGTGCTCCCCCGCACTCTTGTTCTCTCCTCCCGCATCTCTCTCTCTCTCTCTCTTTCTCTCTCTCTCTCTTTCTCTCATGCTCTGCAGCGATGCTGTATAATTCTCAGAGCGAGCTCAGAGTCTGTGCGGAGCTCCAGTCATGTGCAGATGTAGGATGGAACAACCCTTTGCATACTTCTCCTTGCGCTCGTCAAGAGGTTGACAACCACTCCGTGTGTTTTGTCCGGCATCTGTTCCCTCATCCGTCTTTCTCTTCAGCACCTTAGACCTTTCCAATCGGTTTATGGACTAGAGCGACGTGCGATCGGGAAGGGGAAGTGGCGTTTGCCCGCGTGTGTGTGAAGTTGTGTGAGAGAGGGCATACGGAGACAGAGAGGGCGCAACTGCTTCTCGTACGTGGCTTCTGAAAATCCTTGTCCTTGCCTCCTGGAAAGAGAGAGAGAGAGAGAGTCTGCCAGGGGGACCGCGTGCGATCGTTTGGAGAGGAGGTGATACGAGGGGAAGACTCATGCTTGGAGCGATGCATCACTCAGGCAACACCAGCAGCAGAGCTAAAGCCCTCTCTCAAGAGACCGGTAAGAGCTCTGCAGAACGGCGTGTGTTTTAATGTGTGTGTGTGAGAGAGAGAGAATGTTGCTGAACTGGGAAATTACTTCAGATCCTGCTGGTGGACCTGGATTTTGATGGGTTGTTGGCTAGCTAAAAACTTCCTTGATCAATCAGCTCCTCCAGAAGGACCAACTGTTTTGCTAGTGAAAATCCTGGATGAGCTGCTCCATCAGCTGGACAACCTTTGCAAAGGTCTTATTAGCAGCAGGGATGTACACCGTAGACCCAAATAATTCCATTCATTCTCATGTCTGTGCCTGTAGCAGTCAGGAAATCTCATTCATCGAGATGCTCACATTTCAACTGCTTACGCCTTTCAGCCGCTAACGCTTTGTCTGCGTGTTGGTTTGGAGGTCTCGGCAGACATGCCTGCCACTTTAGGTTGATGTCTGTTAACTGTAGTTTGGATGAGTGACGTTTGGCGGAGAGTGGCGAATGAATGCGCCTCTAGTTGATACGTTTCCTCCCTCTCATTTAATTATTCATGCATGTGCGAGTTTCAATATTTACAAGCCCGCAGTTTAGCCTAATTTACCTCCCAGAGTAAACAGGCTAAATTGGCAAATTTGATCAAATTTGCATTTCGGCGGTAAAAACAAAGTGAGTGCTTTGTGAGGGAATGCTGTTGCTGAGCAATTGAGGAATGTTTGGGTGGGAGCATTGGGTCACCAGGGGTTTAGGAAGGAAATTAGGAATTTATTGACTGTTTTTAAGCTGTTTTAATGATTTGTATGTTAAAGGTTGACCTTTTTGAGGGTGGGAGCACCTGAGGCTAGTTGTTTACAGCTGTGTGATTGAAACTGCTATCTCAGATGAGCATATGTATACTTGTAGTCATGAGCGACATGTTTAGAAAGCTTGTGAAAGCTTGTGCTTTGGTCTGATTTAGTATTCCGGTGATCTCAAGTTCCCATGGCGACGGTTAAGATGTGAAATGTCATTAGTCATTAACTGTTTATGAAACCTCTCTGTGTGTGTGCAAGTGTGTAAAGTGTTTATTTTCATACTTGACCACAATACAGTTATCTGTGTAACATTCATGTTTACGTTCTGTGCTTTGCTATAAAAAAAGATACAGTATAGAACTCCCACTCTTTTCTCTTTTTCCCATTGTTCTCTGTCACACACACACACACAAACATGCATATGTTCGAAAACTCACGTTGCTTTGATACCAGTTTGTGTCTGCACCATATGCGTCTCGGTAAACAAACCTGACTAGAGAGGTGAAGAATGCTGTGAGAAACTGAGGAAAGGGTGAAAGGATAATAATAGCAGACTTGATGAAAGATACAATGCAATTTAATTCAGTACACGTGCTTGGGTGTAAATGTGTTTGGTTGAACACACAATCAGTAGTATGTGTACTTACAAGGCACTAGGCGGCCCCTGATCAAGACCCCTAAATCACTTCCAGGCCGGACCGAACTGATAACAGCACATTTTGAGGATTTTCAGGCCAGCGGCACACACATTCACAGCTGACCTCAGCAAAACACACACACACATAACACCCCACACACTGCAAGGCTGATGTAGAATTAAAGACAGGATCTCGGCTTTGGAGGAAGCGAGAGTGGATTAAGCCTCCCCTTGCTTTCCATCTCTTTCTTCTGATGGTGAGCTAGTTTAATGGGCCCTGGGTCTGTTGCCGAGCCATATGCCTGATGACAGCTCATTTGATCACACACAACTAACTGTGAAAGTGATGGAGTGATCAAGAGATGGTGAAACTTAATTGGCTCTGTTTACCTCGCTGTGTTGGGGCCTGTTTATGGCGACGAGGATGCCTTCCATTAGGAATAAAGAGAGAGAGAGAGGGGAAGATTTTAATTGAAAATATGGATTCTATTAACCCTGCTGCCCAGGGCTCTCATTAGCATCTCATTAGTGCAGAGGAAAGGTAAGGAACAAATTCTATTATTGTTGCAGTAGGTGCCAATTTTTCATTTACAAGGTCCAGGGAGTAAACGCAGCCGCTTGCTCTGTCACAAACGCCTCATATCGATAGAAACTCTCAATGGAGAAGCAAGCCACAACATGTCTGAGAATAAGCACGGGAAATGCACTTTACAGTAGGAATACACTGTAGGTATGTGTGCATTTGAACAGTTTTCGTGGTCATTTCTAGTCCTTTTATTAGCCTGAGGCTATGGACGCACACAGGGCATGCTGGGAGACTTGCAGAGAGCAGGAAAATAGATGATATACAAGGCTCCAGCGGTCAGCTGCATGCCTTGCAGTTGGTAGAACACCCATTTCGTTTCTAACAAAACTCCCCCTACCAAAGCCATCAGAAAAAAAAAATATCAGAATTCTAGAGCAAAAATATATCCCATCATTTTTCCCTCCTCTGGTTTCCAGCTCAGTTTGACATCCACTCCTGATCTCACTCGATCTCTCTCTCCCCTTCAGCTCTCCTTTACTCAGACAGCAGCCCCTCCTGCTGGACGCTTCAGGTAGCGCACACACACTCAGGCAGGCACCAGCAGCGCAGGTGGGCGAGACACAGCGCGTTTAACCCCAGAGCACAGCATCAGCGCTTCCCGAGCTTTTGTGTTGACACAGATGTGCGAAAATCGAGGAGCTCTTTATTGTTTGTTCCGCTCTGCTGTCTTTTCATTGTGTCTGTCACATGTCACAGGAGCAAATCAACACATGGGATTTATGAATCTCCTCTAATCTACATATGCTGGTTGTAAACATTCGTTCATAGTGTTTGTGTGACGAGGAACAGGAGAAATTAGGGATAGAGAATAAAATAGTCTTTGTCCGAGTTAGGATTTAAAATATATATTAGTGTGCAGGGCATCACGGTGGCACACGATCGCCTCACAACAAGAAGGACGCTGGTCCGAGCCCCAGCTGGGTCAGTTGGCATTTCTGTGTGGAGTTTGCATGGTCTCCCCGTGTTCGCGTGGGTTTTCTCCAGGTGATCCGGTTTCCCCCACACTCCAAACACATGTGCTATAGGTGAATTGAATAAGCTAAATTGGCTGTAGTGCATGTGTGTGGATGCAAGAGTGTATGGATGTTTCCCAGTGTTTGGTTGCGGGCCTTGCGGTTGGAAGACCATCCGCTGCATAAAACATATGCTGGATAAGTTGGCGGTTCATTCCGCTGTGGTGACCCATGATTAATAAAGGGACTAAGCCAAAAAGAAAATTAATAAATGAATGAATATTAGTGTGCAGATGAATTATCTTCAATTCAAAATTAAACTGCATAGATTATTGTTAAATTTATTTATATAACGTTTTTGTTTGACCTCATATCACTCACTGCAGGTGACACTCTCTTTACGCATTAAACCTTTATACTTTCATTTCTGTCAATGATGCGTTAAATTGAACTATTGTTTATTTTTGCAATATTTCTATCTTAAATATGTTTGGTTACACTTTATTTTAAGATGTCCTTTTTAAAGGGAATCTATTAATTTAACTACTAAAGTAATGTATTGTAAACTTTTTAAAGTAGTTATATTAGGTTGTGCTCTTTCTAATACTAAAAAGTGTGTACTTTAAGGTCATAACATCATTCATACAACATGCCGACTAGTGGTTTATGAAAATATGTTGCACATGCCTAATGGGGGCATAATGATAAAGTCCCCATGGGCTCGCAGACAGACATCTTGAAGAGGATGTGTGTGCGTGTGTGTCATGGGTGCGCTATTAAGCATGTGTGAGAGCAGATGGTTGTAAAGCTCTGTGTGATGTGGGTGCTGTTTGATTTCCATCTCAGCAACACGAAGCCCACACGTCCTCTTTCGTTTTTCTCATTCATTCCCTCTGTGTTTCTCGCTCACTCCATCTCTTTCTCGATAAAGTGACGGTTGTAAACTCAGTGATTGACCTTAACGCTGACAGTATTTACAACTTAATCACATCCTCTGTTGCTGATTCTCCCACAGCTCCTCCATGGCGCATGCTGTCTTTGCAGCTTCACTTGTGCTGTCACCTCTTCACACATTTACTCATATTTCAACACTTTCTATTAGCTTCCGCTGTTCTTCCATTTGGATTGAGCGTTTGTTTTAGCAAGATATGACTGATCTACTTGGGTTCCTCGCGCTTTGGGGTTGTTCTGTAAGGACGGCACGTCCTCAATCATCCTGAAAGCATTTGTTGTTTTTTTTAGATTATGCATTTTGCCTGTTCGCACCTCTGTAGCGCTCTGTCCTTCACAATGAAGGTCAGCGGGAGATTGAATCCAGCCTCCCGTGTCTCTGTGGAGGTGTCTGGGTGGATGGAGGACAAGCGGGGCTGTAAATCAAATGTCCCATCCTCCCTGCATCAGCAGCTGAAAGAGAGAATGCAGATACGCAGCTAAGCCGCTAATGCTTTGGCAATACCAATGTACAATTACTTATCATGCCGATAAAGCACATTAAACTGAAACTGAGAACAAGCGAATTGAAGGAGAATGTGTTTTTGTGTGTGCATCTCTTCCCGTTTCATCTCCTCTTGTACTTTATCTTCTCCACTTCTTTCTGGTCTTGTTTCTTGTTTTGTTTGGTCTAGACCAGGGGTGCCCAAAGTTTTTGTTATAAAGGGCCAAAAGAGCCATGGCTAATTTCCTAATTTATTTGCTAATATTTAAAAATGACTAGAAAATGTTGCTTTAAAACATATTAATTAATGATGCAGTATCATTTTAACATTTTATAATAAACGTATTATAGTAAGAACATAAACAATCCCATTTTTAACACAATCAATGTGAACAAGTTCAATGCTGAGTACACTGGTCAAGCTGTTCCTGCCTTTGCCTTGATTTGCTGGCCGATGTCTTGTGCATTGTCCTCTATCAAGTGACAGTATTTAAATTTTAAAAGTCTGATTCATTTACAACATTTAAATGAGACATTTATTTTTAGTTGTTTGAGTTATTTTGTAGCTCTTCAATTAAAGAAACAAAAGGTTAAGTTAAATTCGAAATGACAATCTCTGTCAAAGATATTCACTACCAACCAACCTCGTATCACTCTCTCTCTCTTTTCAGATGGGATGACGGGCTAAATGAAAGGGTACCATGAGCCAACTTTGGCCCATGGGCCCTACTTTGGGCACCTCTGGTCTAGACAAATCTGTAACTCAATTTTTTTTCTTGGCATGCATTGTCTCATCTTGTTCTTGATCATAATTTCATCTCAAGATTTTTTACTATTTTTGCCTCAAAACATACCAGGTTTCATTTCCTTTCCTTTTCTAAAAAAAACTTCAGTTTGTCAAGTGTCGTTTTTATCTTTGGACTACTTTCTTCTGTTCTCTTACAGTATTTTCCTCTTCTCTGTATTCTCTTTTCGTCTTTTCTTCTTCGGTTTGCTTCTTACTGTTTACATCTCTTGTCTTGAAATGCCAACATGTCTTTTCTCATGTTTCGTTTTGTCTCGTGTTGGTTTGTTTCATTTTGTCTCTTCTTGTCTCATTTTTCCTTGTCATTTTTCTTGTCTCATTTGGACTGTCTTGCTTCACCTTTTCTTTCCTTGATTCATTTCTATGTGTCTAGATCCTTTTTTCCCTTGGATTCATTTCTTCTTTTCTCAAATTATTTTCATCATCTTCTGTCTGTCTCTTCTCGGTTTGGTCTTCATTTTGCTTCATGTTGTTTACTTCTCTTGTTGACGTGTATCTCTTGTCTGCCCTCGACTCACTTCATCTTGTTTAGTCTCCTTTTTATGGGCTTGTCTCTTCTGTTTTCTTGTCTTATTTTCCTTGTCATTTTTGTGTTTGTGTCTCAATTTGGTTTCGTCTTCATTTTGCATCAAGTTGCTTACTCCTGTCTCAAATGTTGAAGTGTCTCTCTTATATTTTATTTTATATCATATTGGTTTGTTTCATTTTGTCTCTTCTTATCTTATTCTTTTTCTTCTCTACAGTATGTAGTATAAGTAATAAGACTATTCAGTGTTAAGTTATCATTGTTGTGAAACAGTTCTGCTTAGAGCTTATCAACACACACACATTATGTACTTCAATAGTCACAATAACAATATGTGTGATTAGTCTCTAACACTTGAATATTAAATGGCTGCAAAATGCCATGTGAAATGCTCCCTCTGCCCACATAATGGCACATTGCAAATGTACAGTTGATTCATATGTGGAATTCACAGTCAAGTGAAGTGACTCGACAGTTGAATAATTAGCTCAGTTCAACTCAACTGCCTAATATCCCTTTGTGACACACACAGCAGACGCGGCCAACTGCTGTAAACAGCATTTGTTCTGTTGTAATCAGGTGCTGTTACAGGCAGATGAATGAGGGAAAAATTAGCATGGTGAGGCCTTGGAGAGACAATCTTGAGATTTGAGTGTTTAAACCCATCATCGCTTCACCTGTCATCTCCTCCATGTGTACGGCATTTCCACAGATGTGTAGACAAGAAAGAGAAAGGGTTTGTGAGAGAGTCGGCATGTGCAAGCGCAGCAGCAGTATGAGAAATCCGAATCTTATAAACATAATACAGTAATGTATTTCGTGACCCACTTTATATAGTAGGAAGTGTGTTCATGTAGTAACATGTGAATTAATTGTTTAGTTCAGTAACTTAGTACATACTCTGTACATTAATGGTCTCAAACTGGATTCCTGGAGAGCCGCAGCTCTGTTAGGATGTACAACTTTACACCAGCGTCTCACAAAATGCCATATAAGAGACATCAGCAACAAACACTCATTTTTATCACTCAAGCAATAACATCTCCACAGAGAATAATGAACTGGGAACCGAGAGAGAGCGGGGAGCCGCTGAATCCATGCTCTCTGAGGTTTTAAATACAGCTGCCATTCCAAGCGCCAATCACGATTCGCCGTAATCCACTGCACCTGCGAATAATTCGAATTGAGAGAGAGAGAGAAAGATAAACACCAAACACACTACACCACAACAACTGCTCGTAACAACAGTTTTGCTCCAACCTTAATCAAACACAGCTGATCCAACTTACCAAGGTGTTTAAGACTACTAGAGACTATTAAGCAGGTGTGAGTTGGAGGTGGTTGGAGCTAAACTATGCAGAGCTGCGGCCCTCCAGAAACTGAGTTTGAGACCATTGCTTTACATGTAATTAACAAAACAAAAACTGTACTGATGTGCTATTAATATTTATACATCTGTAATTACACTATTGACCCTACATCTATCAAATAACTTTTGTACTACCTGTCTTGAACCATAACTATATCTTATATATCAATTTTACTAACACAAATTATAAAAAATTGGGATTTTTTTTCAAAGTGAGAGACATACTTGACAATGTTTACTCATATGTTGTTAAAAACTACAATATTTACAATAAGAATTAAATAATAAATAGTAACAAAAACTAAATAGTAACACACTTATAAAATTACAATAGTATGTAGACCAGTGGTCCTTAACCTTTTTATCACAGTGGACCAGTCAACGCTTTTGTACCAGAAAACTATATCTTTATTGGGACCGAGGGTTGTACGTAGATTGCTAGGCGATCATAAGCTGCCTTTCCACTGCACACAACATTCAGACACAAATGTCGGAATACGCCCCCTTGTGGCAGTCGCACAGAATTTTCAGTTTTGTCGTGCACCATTGGAGAGAAAATTATTCTTGCGGTGTCCGAAATGGAGTGCAAAAGTAAGAGCCTTTATTCTCTGTGCGTTCACAATGGTTGAATGAATGAATGAATGAATACTATACAGTAGAGTGAAACTTATGAACCACTTAAAAATTTGGAGGGAATGTAAAGACAACATAATTTTTTTTTAATTTATGAATAGAAATGTTTTTTTTTTTTTATATAGACTTTTTTTCTGATTCAAAACATGGAAACACTGTAATACACCACATCCGGTTGGCCTGTCACATACGGTCTAGTCGCAGGAGTTCAAATATTTAAACGGATGCACAGCTCAAATCGGATCCGAATTTTCCGCATGCGTAGATAATCGAAATTCCACTCAATTCCCGGAATACTCTCCATTGGAATTAAATCACTTCCGGCCTGTCACTTGTCGTTTGTTGTGTGCAGTGGAAAGGTGGCTATAAACCATTTTCTCAGAGGATGACAAGCTGACAAAACATTGCTGCAGCTCTGATACAACTTTTATTCAGTTCTTGTCACGTGACTCATGGTGTGCTCGCAGCATTCTTAAAAGATAAGATGTTGTCATCTGGGTGCGCCTGGAATAGCGTTGTTTACAATATGAGCGCCTCTATTTGAAATAACAAACTTGCGCTTTGAAAAGACGCAATATGTGAACGTCTGCCACTTGGGATCTCCAGCAGTTGAGCTTCTTCTTGTACAGACATGCTGGATTTACCTGATTTGCTGTCAAATGGGTTGCGGATCCATTCGTTGGCAGCTCATGGGTCCTTCACTGGGCATTTTCTCCTTCGCAAAGAAATATTCCGAAGACTTCTGTTTCTTGCTCATTTTGCTAGCTTGTGGGTTCAATTTTGGTGCTCAAGTGACTGAGATGCAACCGAGAGAATTTGGTCATTATTCCAAATAAAAGATTTTTCAAAATAAAAGATCGTTCAGACTCAGATAATAAATAAAATGGAAATAATTTGTAATTTCTTGTACCACCCGCTACCAATTGATCCTGTGGGTTGGGGACCACTGGTGTAAAGTATAAATCAGTGTCACATGTGTATGTTAAAATCACATGTAAACCACACATAAACTTTTTTCTTCTTTCTACGGGCTCTACTCAGCACCTGTAAACAAATCCACATGACAAGTCTGGCTGTGTACTGTATATTCACATATAAGCTAATCATCATATCATCAAGTACCAGCCCATCAGAGGTAACACTAACGCAAAACCCTTAGCACCTGGCATATTTAAAGAGTCACATGATCACACCACCCAGCCCAAGTGTGTTTACTTGATTATGCACACCGATATGAATGTGCTATGAGTGTGTGTTTAAGTATGTGTGTTTAGTGGCACTGGCCTGTTGCTATGGATGGATGGAGGTATTCATTTTCTCTGCAGTAATTTGGCTGCTGATTGTGTGTGTGCGTTTGACTGTCTTGCAAGCTGGCCAGTTTCACGCATCACTTCCCTGGCTGCTCGCTCGAGCGCTGCTGCCGCATGTGAACCAGCTACGTGTCTCACAAACCAGCATTTCTGCACCTCCCCGTGTCCCAGGGATCCTCTGTCTCCTTCACCTAATCTCTCGCCTCCTGTCCCCAGTGCTGTTGTGGGTGATGTAATCTGGGTGGTGCAATTGCTCATTGTCATATATTAAACTCTTATTGTGTTCCAGATATATCGAGTCTCTAGTGAGATTCAGTAGTCCCCCGGTGGCAGGAGAAGTGAGGTCCTCTTGGCCAACACTCATTAAGCTTTTTGTGTGGCTATTCAGGTAGCTGGTGCTGTAAAGGAAAGCCTCTTGGCGCACTTGACGGCATCTGACAGGTTGTCTGTCAGTGCACATGGACCTAAAGATCGCTCTCCACAATGAGAACGAGAACTTCAGGTGGAGCCAGCTGTCAGCGGCACTTCTACCCACCGAAACGGCAACGCCAAACCCGAGAAGACACACCTGAACGCAAATGCAGGTGAAAATGACACCCGGCTGAATCCGTTCCCACCCTGTCTGCAGATGGCAGCGTGAGGCACCGGATTGAGTCAGTCGCTAACGTTTGTTTGCCCTCCACTTCCCAAAGATCGACATCTTTTGATGTGCCCAGGATTCAGGCTGAACTGTCAGAAAGATTGAGCAGCTCTCCGCCTCGCTATGAAAGGTCACGCGGACGAGAAAGGATGTGTGAATGAGTGGAGAGTTGAGGAAATAGATTTTAGCCCATTTGTCAGAAAAGAGATTGACATGAGAGACAGTGTATGCCTTAGAGTCTTGTTCTCATGTGTGTACATGTGTTTGAGGCACTCTAACATCCACACATGTGTGCAGGTATATATATATATATATATATATATATATATATATATATATATATATATATATATATATATATATATGTGTGTGTGTGTGTGTGTTTCCTGAAGACAGATGCCTGAGAAAGGAGATCTGTGTAAAATTGGGTATTGAGCTATTATCTGAGCAGAGTCTAATGATGGGGAGAGGGGCGACGGCAATGTGACCTTGCC
Source organism: Danio kyathit (assembly GCA_903798195.1). Lineage (NCBI taxonomy): Eukaryota > Metazoa > Chordata > Actinopteri > Cypriniformes > Danionidae > Danio > Danio kyathit. The sequence goes on from LR812532.1 coordinate 35,466,847, forward strand.
TTGGGGACGATAACAGCATGAAATTCAGCCCCCTGCATCTGTGTGTGTGCGCATTTGGCTCTGAGGTATGGCAGTCAGTTAAATGGGCAAAGAGGCTTGGAGACGAGAGGACAGTGTGGCATCCATCATTCTTGATCACCCAGTGACGCCACCTTTCAACACGGAGCACATCTGTCGTTCCGCTCACAGACGTAAACACACACTCGCTCAGATACTGTTACTGGTGAGTCTTATGCGTATCTGCATTATGTCATCTGTATCAGCAAGAAAAATGGATATATCTTAGTCATATACAGAATTGTAGCTATTTATTTGCTTAATTTCCTTTTTTTCTACTTTTTTATTATTTAATTATTAATTTAATTATTATTTCTTTTATTCAGAACAGTTTGAGGCAACATTCTTCTTCTTTTTTTTCTTCGTCTTCATCATCTTCTTTTGCACTAAAACACTTAAGATGAGCTTTTCATCGCTACACTGTAAAACCCAACAGTCAACTTTATCAAATGAAATGAGTGTAGTTAACTCAGAGTTTACTCATTTGAAGAGAGTTTCGAACTCAGTGCTGAAGATAATGAGTTAATTAAATACCTCATTACTTCAACTTAAATAGAGTAAGTTCACAGTACTCATATGGTTAGTTTTTTTTTTTTTTTAACTCAAATAGTTTGTAGCAATCGGTTTCCTTAAACAGTTTGAGTTACCTTAACTTATTGGGTTTCAAAGTACTCAGTTGGTTTGAGTTCTCTTCATTTATTGGGTTTTACTGTGCTCAAATTGATTTGTTTACTCAAATGTAGTAAGTTCACAGTACTCATTAGGATTAGTTTTTTAACATGAATGGTTTGTTGCAATCGGTTTCCTCAAATGGTTTGAGTTGCCTTAACTTTTTGGGTTTTACAGTACTCAGTTGGTTTGAGTTCTCTTCATTTATTGGGTTTTACTGTGCTCAAATTGATTTGTTTACTCAAATGTAGTAAGTTCACAGTACTCATTAGGATTAGTTTTTTTAACATGAATGGTTTGTTGCAATCGGTTTCCTCAAATGGTTTGAGTTGCCTTAACTTTTTGGGTTTTACAGTACTCAGTTGGTTTGAGTTCTCTTCATTTATTGGGTTTTACTGTGCTCAAATTGTTTCGTTCACACAAATGGATTAAGTTGACAGTACTCTTTAGGATTAGTTTTTGAACTTAAATTGTTTGTTGCAATCGGTTTTCTCAAATGGTTTGAGTTACATTAACTTTTTGGGTTTTACAGTGTATATATATATATATATATATATATATATATATATATATATATATACTTTTTTATGCTTGTCAATTTTTAGGCCTTGTATTTACAAACCACTGTTGATCTACTATTTAGTTAGCATTATCGTTTTTGTTATACTGTACGTTTATGTGCAATTAACAAGTGTGTTTGAGTAATATGCACTTCTTTTTTACGTAGTCTCATTCAGCATGTGTATTGCACAAAGGTAGCGCAATGCCGCTCTTGGCTATATGCCATGCGAAGCCGCGTGCTATTAGCATTCCTTGTGCCGCCTCCAGATTGGTATTGATCTGCCATCCGCTCTATTCATTGCCAATTCTCTCAGCAGCGCACGCCAATACACCTGCCCCTGCATACATCCACACACGTCCTGGCACAGTGTATTAACAGGTGTGTCCGCAGATTCATTCACATGCTAAGCCCCCTCAGTCACATTCAACTACATAGGAACTTGCTGGATATGAGAGCTTTGTTTTGTTTTTTTTCCAGAGAGCTATTTCCCGCGGATCTCTCGCCACCTTACTCTCTTAAACCTGGCAGGTGTGGGCACAGATGGTGCATGGTCTTATCGAATATCAACACACCACAAAAAAAAAAAAAAGAAGAAAAATCCTTTAAGTGCTGCTGTGGGGGAAGGGGACCGTTTCTTTTCTGTGCTCCGTCCTCCTGGGAGCTGGTGTGTGGGGCTTGTGTCCCGATCCTGAGTTTAGAGTTTGTCAATGGCAGGGCTTTGAATTTCAAACAGATCAATGGGTAGAAGCAGAGGACCGAGCCTATGACTTCTCTTCGGAAGAAAGTCCACATCCCTCCCCTCTTCCTGGGCTATTGTGACGGCTCAACACCCTGCTGTCCACATTACGGGCCGCACGCACACAGTCTACTCAAGTTCTGCCACGTCCACGCAGTCACTGTGTGTGCTGTTACGGTGGTCTCACTACGAGCAGCCCCCGCTGGTAAGTGCTGTCAAAGCCAGAGGAAGTGCAGTCCAGCTCGCTGAGACATGGATTTGGGCAGAGCTGCTTCCCACTGGCTCCATGCAGGAGTGCAGTGCTCTCGCTTTGATTTGAAGCGCTTGTGATGGCTGATCTCAGACCTAGGTGTGCGTGTGTGTGCGTGCACAGTTGCTTGGCATAATACGCCAGCATCTGCTTTTGAGTCAGAGCTGTGAAATAGAAAACTCTAAAGCCGAAAGAAAAATAGTCAACCTGAAATCAACATTTTTGTTTGTGAATTGTTTGTCTGCTTGCCTTGTTTAATATAGTTTGTATACACAAATGTATAGATACTAAATGTCTTTTCTAAAATTATTATGTGTACATACAATATTGGTGCAAATTATAACAATATTAATTATTCTAAAATATCATTAAAATATGTATGTCTTGTGAATGGGGATTTGTTTACATGTTTATGTCAGGCATATTTCTGACACCTTATATGTAATGCAATGTAATGTAATGTAATGTAGCCTAGGGTTGTCGCGATACCATTAATTCATCTTACTTTACTATACCAGCTTAAGTATCATGATACCAAGTAGTACTGTGATACTGTAATTCATAACTCAAATTATAAAGAAAATTGTCACATAAACTATATTTTCCATGTTATAATAGATCTTGAATTTAATACAAATTCCCTTATTATTAAAAAAAAATATATATATATATATATATATATATTATTTGCACATCACTTCACCTCAAATTTATTCATTTTTTTTTTATTTCATTTTTTTTATCAGTGTTCCGTTCACTTTACTGGGGCATTAGGACTCACATAGACCGCAGGTTAAGCGCCCCCTGCTGGCCTCACTTACACCACTTCCAACAGCAAACTAGTTTCCCCATGTGGTTTCCCATCCAGGTACTGACCGGCTCAACCATGCATAGCTTCAGTGAGTAATTGGCCAGCAGGGTGATATGGCTGTGGCAATTCACCTTATTCTCCGCGTACGAGGGGGCACAGCCATTTGAATCATTTTGGCTTGAGACTTCCTGTCTTATTCACTTCCATTCATTTTTAGACGTTAAAAACAGTTCATTCTGCTGCTTGATGTTGCAAACTGAGGTTTTCTTATTATATTATTGTATTTTGTCTGTATAATCATGCAAACACTTGTTTGTAGAGCGAGTAGTTTGACCGTTTTCAGCCGTTTATTATTCCTAGTCATTTCTCCCATAGGCAACTGAATCGGAAGTTCTAAAACAATCGCAAAAATGAGCGCGCTTCCGCATTCTAAAATAAGGTCAATAGGGTTGCATAGTTTAGCCTTAATTATGAGCAATTTCAGTAGTTAAAAGGAATTATTTTAATCTTAAAAAAATGTTTTCTTCTTATGTCCTATGACCCAAGGGCCTACAATAATGCTGTGACACTGGTATTATTATTAATATTATTATTATTATTATTATTATTATTATTATTATTATTATTATTATTATTATTATTATTATATTTAAAAAGGGACCATATAAAATAATAACACAAATGTTCATTAATTAATTTTTTGTCAGCTCAGTCCCTTATATATTAGGGTTGCTACAGCGGAATGAACCGCCAACTATTCCGGCATATGTTTTGCACAGTGAATGCCCGTCTATCTGCAATCCAGTACTGGGAAACACCTATACACTCTCACATTCACACATACACTCATACACTGCGGCCAATTTTGTTTATCGAATTCACCTATATTGCATGTCTTTGGACTGTGGGGGAAACCAAAGCACCCAGAAGAAACCCATGCCAACACAGGGAGAACATGCAAAGTCCACACAGAAATGTCAACTGGCCCAGCCGGCACTCAAACCAGCGACCTTCTTGCTGTGAGGCGACAGTGCTAACCACTGAGCCACCTTGCACGCTCTATCACAAATGTTAGATAGATAGATAGATAGATAGATAGATAGATAGATAGATAGATAGATAGATAGATAGATAGATAGATAGATAGATAGATAGATAGATAGATAAATAGATAGATAGATAGATAGATAGATAGATAGATAGATAGATAGATAGATAGATAGATAGATAGATAGATAGACATTGAAATAATCAATGATCAGCCAATCAGCCATTCTAATAATATGTATATACTATGTATGTGTGCATATACAGTGCAGTATAAATGTGCACAATCAGCCTGCTTGACTACATACTGAATTGTGAGTGCCACCTGTGTTCCAGGATTCAAATCCAAGCCTTCACTCTCTATTAATCCAGTTATGTCTGATGGATGAAGTTCTATACTATTTTTAGACATATATCACTTTTCATTACATTGCAGAAGTAAAATAAGTTGTAAACGCTCTTCCGTGTTGACTTTAGACAGAAATCGTGAGGGCTTGTGTTTTCCCTTCAGCGAGATCAAAGAGTTATTGTTATGGAATGCTAATGAGCAAAGCCGTCAGCGGTCGTGCTCCATATTACACAGGAAATCAAAGTGTCAGACAAAATCCATTTGATCCGAGTGTCTGGGATTGCATGGATCGCACTTGTCTCTCTATTACTATGAATTTGGTTCATGACCTGGCTTTCTGCTTTTGCATGATGGGCCATTTACATGTGGAATTGTTTGTGTGATAGTGTTTAATGTGTGTGTGTAGTCATGCCGACCGTCTGCTTTGCCCATGGTGGACGTGTGTTATCAGCCTTGATGCAAGCATATCACTATCATTTGCATATCCTTCTCTCCTCTCTTCTTCTCTCTCTCTCTCACTCTCTCGGTGAGGACGTGGGCTGCAGGATTAAGAGTGTAATGCTGTCTAATCCTGCAGGTAAGCTCGACGACTTCTCTCCATCACCTCTCCTCCAGCAGGGAGCACAGGAACGAGGGGTCGGAGAGGAATGGCTTGTGTTTGCTTTAATGACAGGAGAGATACATGAACTCCACACGATGATGATCATGTGCTTCAGCATGATTTGAGTCTGAGCCAAAGAGTGTCTTGAGCTTCAGTGAACATGATCAATGTCACAAACTTGCTTATTTGATTGGTGACCTACAAAGGGTACATGCATTTAAATGTTTTATAAAGCACAGCCACCCCTGTACACGTACAGTATAGCATATGTATTTTTTATGCAGTAAAACAAGCTGCATTTCTTTCTTCAACGCTATTTATTATTCAGACATTATTCTTTCAAATACTGCTAGAGTTACAGATATGCGAACTTTGTTAAAAAGGAATAGCTGTATGGTGAGCTACGTTGGTTTTTGGACCACTGAATTTATTTATTTATTTTTGTTAGGTTCGTTCGTTTGTTAATTTGTTCGTTCATTCGTTCATTTATTCGTTTGTTTGTTTGTTCGTTCTTTCTTTCATTTGTTTGTTCATTCGTTTGCTCGTTTGTTTGTTCGTTCGTTCTTTTATTTATTCCTTTTGTTTGTACATTCATTCATTCATTCATTCATACATACATTCAAAAAGCCACAGTAAAATATATTTATCTCTAGAAATTAATCATATAATGCTTATGGCATCAAAATAAAACAATATGAGCAAACATGTACCTCTGTAATATGGCATTGTGTATTATTATTATTATTATTATTATTATTATTATTATTATTATTATTATTATTATTGTAAAACTAAAAGAATTGGATGTTTTGACAAGGAAAGACCTACAATCTAAATATAATTTTGAATAAAATAATCGAATGAATGATTGGATGAATGAATGAACAAACGAACGAATCTACAACTGAACAGATGACTGAGCGAACAAACATATTGAACAAATGTCTACAACAAATGTGAACAAATGTATGTATAAATTCACAAAAACATGGACATGAAGGCTTTTTGAACTGAGATAGGACAGAGAATCGATAGCAAGTGAATGGTATGTAACTGAGAAAGATCCAAGAGCATTCGTTCATTCAAAAACCACATTAAAATCTTTGGAATTGAATCATATAATGCTTATGAAATCAAAATATATATATATATATATAAAAAAAAAAAGAAAAATGCCATATTATATATATATAGAGCAAACATCCGTAACGTGTGTATTATAATTATTTTTGTACAAAACAAAAAAGATTTGGGTGTTATGACATGAAAAGACCTACAATCTAAATATATCTTTGAATAGAATGAATGAATGAACTAACGAATCAACAAACAAACAATACTGTCTTTTTACAATTAAATCTAAGGAAAAATGCATTTATATTTCTTTATTCAGCCCATTAAACAGGGTGGCCTTATACAGTATATATTAAACCACCAAATTCACAAAAACATGGACATGAAGGCTTTTTAAACTTAGATGGGACAGAGAATCAATAGCAAGTGGATTGCAAGTGACTGGGAAAGGTCCAAGAGCCTGCACATAACTTAAAGAAATGCTCTAACAAGATCTATTTTATTTATTTCTTTATTATTAATAATAATTTTAAACGCTTTGTCATGATAATGGCAGAGCTGGTCTCTGCACGGAGCTGCATTTCATCTTAATATTCCTCTTATTTTTAATTGCACTGACTGTACGTCCCTTCATGGAAATGCACAGTCAGATGCATTCATAGCATAAAGTAAATGAATGAAGCAGAGGAGGGGTGGTAAATGTGTGGGTGAGTGCGGTGCAGAGGCTTGGGGCATTAGCGCTCTGGGCTGACTGTGGCCATCGATCGCAGCCTGGTCTGCTGATGGGGATGAATCATTCTCCCTCTGTCTCATTAAACACAGCCTGGCCTGCCCTCCACATCATTACTCTTCTCCCGTCCTCTCTTCTCATCCTCTCCTTAGCGTTTTCCTCTCTCTCTCCTCACACATACTCCAAGATAAGGCCTTTCCGTGAGTACACTGTTTACACGCGGATGGACCTTTAGACCCAGGGTGATGTTGCTGTTTTTAGCGCCTCTAACAGCTCAGCCTCAGTTTGACGTGGTATAAATTCTGTATTTTCTTTCTGTGCCTTCAAGTCAGAAGGTTAGTGAAGTGCTAGAGTGGTTAGCAATGCTCAATGAAGTGGACAGTGATTGTTGTCTCTCTCGCGCACAAAGAAGCACCGATAAAAGCACACATAAACGCACACAATTTTTAGATTTCCCTCGAGCATCTGCGTTCCATCGTTCGAAATGGACCATGCGATGTCCTGCTCTGTAATTTCCCTTCCCCTTCGATTTGAGAGGTGATTTCTAAAACCCTTGAAGATTCGACACTGCACTCATGTAATCAAGGAGTCATTAGGAGAGAAATTGACCCTCGCTTTATATTCATTCCCACCATTTTACACTCGGTGGCCTCTTTTCGTTCCAATCTCTGTCTCTTTTGTCAGATGTGGCACTTTTTTTGTGGCACGTTTCACTTTCTGTCACTGTTTCCTACTATTTTTTGTGGGTATTTCTGCCTCTCAAATCACATATTTGTGTATTACAGTGGATCTTCAGGAATATTTTGGTTCTGTCATTTTATGTAACCACTTACAGTGAGTTTAAATGTTGAATGCAAATGCATGCAGTTCATAAGTTGAGAAACAGATTTCTAATAATAATAATAGCAATACATGTTACTTAGGGATGCAACGATTATAGATTTTGGTTGTACGATTATAATCTGAGAAATAGTCACGGTTTCCTGGTTATAGCAGATATTATCCATTCATTAATTTCAAAACACTACTAGTTTAGAAAATTACATGAAAACTCCATATATTTTAAAGTGTTATTAATTGATGCTCAGTAACCAAATAATACAGCACAAAATAATAATAAAAAACAATAGTCAATTTCTCTTTGGACTTAAGTGAAAAAAAGTTTTTGCCATTTAAACATAAGTAATAATTTTACACTGAAAAAACAACAGATCAATAAATAAATAAATAAATAAATAAATAAATGAAAACTAGTATATGCTGTATGTAAATCTAAGCATAATATTAGCCAAGTATTTCCCTTTTAAAGAGGACAAATGCAGTCAAAAGCTGCTGAAAGGCACTTTTTTTTCATCAACAATATTATGAACTTGATTGGTGTTTTCACGTATTTTTTTTCCTCTTTAGGGTACAAATGTGTATATTCCATACAAAGTATGAAGCTGAACGATTAGTTCTTGTCAATTCTTTCAACTACGTGCACCTGGAAAGCATGAGCGAGTTGTGCCGCGTGTGCACTGCATGCATGTCACTCCCAATATGCCCCTAAGAAAAGAAATAACGAACTTGCGTACACAAAAAGACGTGAGATATGAACGGCCTTTAGTTAATAGCCTCAGCCATAGTTCATCCAGTATGAGCGGGTATCAACCGCAGTGTACAAGCTTGAAGCTTTAAACTAGTGCACAGCTGGCATAACTTTGTTTAGTTGCAGCAGATTGTTCCGTGCAGAGATGTGGTGTTGAGAGGCCTTTACGATTAATTAACTGTGACAAATTAAAGTGCGGTTAATAATATAGGGATGTCTAGATCTGATCACGTGATCGTAAATCGGGCCTGATTGACACTAAATGCCAGCAAAGTTGAACATGGAAGCAGCTTGAAGCGGAAATCGCGAGTATGTCTGTGGTCTAGAGGTATTATAAAGTTGATGATGACAACATTGCCGTAGCAAACTGTGGGATATGTAAACTTGGGATTGCAGGAGGTGGAAAGGAAAAGACTACATTTAACACAACAAACCTGATAAGGCACCTCAAAACAAACACCCGACACAATACAGCGAGTTTACCCAGCAACCCAACCCGATGACGAGTCAGCTCTCACTGCAGGAGAGTTTGAAGAGAAGAGAAAAACTGCCCCATGACAACGGGAAGGCACAGAACACCACAGTCTAGATAGCACAACTGATCGCAATGAGTGACCTGCCATTGGCTTTGTAGAAAACCCTGGATTTCTTATGCTTACGGCTGTTTTTTTGTAGTTCGAGCCCAAATTAATATTTGTTGCAGTTTTTAATCGTTTAAGTTCATTTGATTTAATATATAAAAATCAGTGGATATCATCAGCCTGATCTCACGAGAAAGCGTAAGTATTTTACATTTTATCAGTTTAGTGGCTAATTCGTATGAATTCGTTTATTACGATTTTAAAAAGGAGGCGTGGCACCCAACTCCACCCCTAAATCCAACAGTCATTGGGGGCTGAGCAAATTGTACTAAATTGTACGAATTAGATCGCACAAATTCATACGAATTAGCCTCTAAATCAAAAGTTACAAATTGCCCTGAGATTGTGTTGATATTATCGATGCATTTATTGGGTAAAATCGCTACTTTTTACTGTCATTTAATGTGTTTTTGGTCTTTTTCAATGCACTGTCACTTTAATTGAGCGTGAGCAGCGCGGCAAAAATAGACCGAAACTATCGCGGCACTGCTGCTTCAGCTTGCAGTATGAAAGCTCTAAACTGTTAACATGGACCCCAAAAAAAAACCGCGCTGCTCATGCTCTGCTCACGCTTAAGGTATGAAATAGGCTTTATGAAGCACGTAGAACCTCGATTTGAACTTTTTAAATGTATTATAGAGGTATTGGATAGAGTTTCTGTATCGGTAGATACTCAAAATCAAATAACTCGGACTCGAGGGCAAAAAACCTGATCGGGACATCCCTAGTTAATAGTGAAATCGGTTAATCGTTGCACCACTAACATTACTTATACATGAACCTTCAGAAATTATTATGATTTGCTACTTACAGTATTAGCTACTGAAGAAACATCGTTCAGAGCTCAGAGATGCTTATCATATAACTTCTAAAATGGATGAACTAGGACTTTTTTTTTCAGTTTTGATCCTCACTATTGAGCTTCACTTGCCTTTTTCATGTTAAAGAGGATACTGAAAAACCTCAGGGTTGGCTTGGCGTGATGCTACATTTTTCCTTGTGATCAAAGCCTTCTTATGTGATCGGTTCAGATTTGACTTGCGCCTAAATATCTTCAGATAAAAACCTAAAGAGAATATTATATAAGTATGACCTCAAAAGCACAGCGGACTAAGGAGGAAGAGATGCAGAAACTAGGCACACATCAAAGGTGTCATGGAAATATGCAAGTCTTCTTCACTACAAAGCATGATCTGTTTTGCATATTACCAGGCAAAAGTCTTTACTTCAGTTTTAGCACAATAAATGTTTGACTACCGTACATCAACCTATATCAGAATCCAAATTCTCTCCAGTGGCATGTTTAATTTTCCAAGGAACGCTGGTAGAAAGAAAGTGTGGTTGAAATGACAGACCCCCTACTGCTTTCGAAGAGATGGAGGTCTTATAGACTGGTACGTTTCCATGCCAACTAATAACGTTTCAGCTACGTTGCAACCAGTCCCTAATAGGTCATCCGCCTTGTTATTAGATACCATATGTGCAACGAGGATGAATGAACTGTGGTGAGTTAAGGAAAGATGAAGCGGCACGAAGGGTCGTATCCATTTTTACCGCAGTATCTCCTTCCGAGCATCCCCAGGGGGTGGCTGATAGAATCAATGTTATCGCTGATTAGATCCCAGGGAAGAAACAGTTTATCTGACACACACATTGCTTGTTCAGAGCCCTTATCCAGGTTTAGGCCTGTCATATCAGCAGGACGCTCTGTGCTTTAAAGGAAACAAATACACATGTCTGCCTGGAAATGTTTTGCAGATCGTTTTTTGGCCATGATGAAGAGCTCTTAATGACTGCCGGATATATTGATGAGCTGTGCAGCGTGTAAACTAGTGTAATTGGCAGGCTATCACTTCATAATAGTGCTGTTTCTCCTCTCTTCCTAACAGAGAGAATGCTAATGCCCTGAGCGTCTCCACCGCACACACCTGCTGCACTCTCCTGTCCTATTTCTTCTGAAGACGACAACTGAATACAGGATTGTGGGCTTGAGACTGAAGGTTTAGCTCTTGCAAACAGTGTGCCTGGAGCATAGTTTTCAGGACTAGATAGACACACTTGCTTATATATACAGTAAACAAACTTGAAGGCAGAATTATTATCCCTCTTGTTAAGTTTAAGTATTTTATAAATATTTTATAAACAGAGAGATTTTTATTAGCACATTTTTTAACATAATAATTTTCTATTTAAATTTAATCATTTTAATTTTCATAAAAAGTCATTTGTATAGTAAATTTATTTTGTCTTTGACAGTGACAGTACATAATAGTATACTAGTTATTTTTTATAATACTAGTATTAAGCTTGAAGTGCAAATTAGTGGTTAACTGGTGATTGGCAACAGTGGTTTGTTCTGCAAGCAATAAATAAAATAAAATAAAATAAAATAAAATAAAATAAAATAAAATAAAATAAAATAAAATAAAATAAAATAAAATAAAATAAAATAAAATAAAATAAAATAAAATAAATAAAAAAAATTAAAAAAAAATATTAAAAAAATACATAAAATAAAATTATCTTAAAGGGGCTAACTATTTTGACATAACATATATTATTACTTTTTTATTCCAGACTAATTAAAGGAAATAAGACTTTCTCCAGAATAAGAAAAAATATATAGGGCACACTGTGAAAATGTCCTTGCAAAACTGTGAAAATGTTCCTTAAAATATATAATTTCACATGAGGGCTTATAAATTGTGCCTTCAACACTGTGTGTGTGTCCATGTGTGTGATTACAGCCCAATTTAGTAAATACATCTTGCTAGTACTGGGTTTTTGCCTTTAGAATGGTCTTAATCATTTCATTCCTTTGAGATTTTGGTCCATTCTGACATGATAGCATCACCCAGTTTCAGCAGTTTTCTCAGCTGCACAAAGCTTTCATTCTATCACATTTCAATAGTTTTCTATTGGGTTGAGATCTAGTGACTGTGGAGGCCATTTGAGTATAGTGGACACATTGTCATGCTCAGGACACCAGTTTTGAGATTATCTGAACTTTGTGACATGCTGCGATATCATGCTGGAATGAGACATCACAAGATGACTGCACTGTGATCGTTAAGGCATAGATGGTCAACAGTAAAACTCAGGTCGGGTCCCCAAAGTGTACCAGGAAAAGAAATGTATACCTTTAAACCACCATCAGCCAGGATGAGTTCACAATTGCATGTTGTTCACACCAAAGGAGTCATTGGATTTAATGAGTCAAAGAATTTATTTGGGCTGAATTTAAATTAACTAATTAAGTTGAACATTACTAAATTTAAAGTGTTTGTTTAAATTCACCCCGTATAAATTGTTTGCAACCAGTTACCTTAAGTTAACCAGTTACTTTTTGTATACTTTTACAATGGATCTTAGATAAGGCTCCCTCTGTTAGGATGTGGCGTCAAACTAATCTATGTGTCCTTAGATTATCTGACCTGTATTGTACTTGATAAAAGTGGAGTTTTTTTTTTTTTTTTTTATATAAAATTTGGGAACCAACTGTTGTTGTCATTGTATTATAACTATTTTGCAAGGATGTTTTTTTTTATAAAAGCAAAAACGTAATAAAACATATATAAACCAAAAGGAAAATTATTAATCCAATGAATGAATATATATATATATATATATATATATATATATATATATATATATATATATATATATATATATATATATATATATATATATATATATATATATATATATATATTCTAATGCAGTCAGCTTTTCTCCAAATGCTTTGTGCAATTTTGGCGAGCTTTCTTAAAATACTATATACTGTCAGTTTCAAGTTCTTAGCTGACAACTGGTTGTTACAAGAGGTGGTTTGAGTTACTGTTGTTTTTCTATAAGCTCGAACCAGTCTGGCCATTTTCCCCTGACCTCTGGCATCAGCATCAATTTTCACTGATGCTATTTTTCTCCTTTTCAGACCCTTCTCTATGAAACCTAGAGATGGTTCTGCATACTAACCTCAGCAGATTATAAAATACTCAGACCAGCCTGTTTGGCACCAGTTCACAAAACCTTCCGATGTTTGGTTTAAACTTCATTAGTCTTGACCACGTCTAATAAGTGCAATGAGTTGCTGGAATGAAATTTGGGTAACACACTATTCTACACTATTCATTCATGTTGTCCCAACACAAACTGATTAGGTTAATGTAACAAATTTAAGTGGATTGAGCATAAAACATTTAAATTGTCCTTCAAAAATGACAAGAATTGTGTAGTTTCAGCTCATTTGAAATAAGTAGTTGGAACAGGCAGCAAAGAATATTGTTTTGAGTGCACTTTAGTTTAAGATACCAGTTATCACTATTAGCTAGTGGCTTATTACCTGCCTAATATCAAGATATTGGCTGTTTATAGTACTTGTAAAGTACTTAGCATGATCTTATTCTACATCCATGATCCTACTCAATTCCTAAACCTATCTACCTAAATATCTATTAATAAACAGCAATTTAGGAGTTTATTGAGGCAAAAGTAATAATCAATTGTTTATTAAAAGTGAGAATTGTACCTTAAAATAAAGTGCGACTGAAATGTGCATTAATGGTAAGTTGGAAAGCTATTAGTTAAAGTAAAAGTCAGTGTATATAACAGTGTATGTCAGTGTGTATACGCCTCAACTAAACAAGAGCAACCGCGAGTGTGTAAAGCTCCATTTTACTTCCTTGCTGACTTGTGCTGTGCAAGGCTCTGATAACACATTAGAGCCAAGTCATGTTGCTACTGATCAGCAGTGCAACAGACGTCTCTCGCCGTATTGAACTCTCTACAGTCATTAGTAAGTCTTTTTGAAGATGATGCTCAATGGCCCTATGGGAACAGTCTGCTCTCTCTCTGATATTACACCTATAGAAAGTGTTTTTGATCTTCAAAAGGTGCGCCCAGGTTTATATCAGATGCTGTCAAAGATTGTATTTCTTTCAAATGTGGCTGAAATCCTTCAATTGTGTGTCCTTCAATCTTTGTGCAAATGTTGTAATTAGTCATAATGTTTTTTTTTTTCATTCACCTGAGACCTATGAGAGAGGGAGAAAAAAGATTTTGTCTGGTTAATTACAGTGCCCCAAACGCTTTCTGTGTGGCTGATGAGAAGAGGATGGGCTGTGGAGACTGCGTCATTAAATCTCAGGGAAGGAAAGTTTAGCCTACTACTCTACACTGTGCGAATGTCTGTGGATGGAGATTCCTTCAGAGAGATGATGATGTCCTATTTCCAAAGGGCAAGTCAAGGAGAACTTTTTTTTTTTTTTTCAAAAAAATGGCATTGGGAGGGAGATATATATCAGCTTCTATCTTTTCCCCAGTACTCGAGAAGCTATATGTGAAGTATACAGTATATGAATGGTGCTTACCGATACAGAAGTCGTTTTCACTGTCCTAGCATGTTACAGGGGGTTGCCAGAGTGTTGCTTAGATGTACAGAGAAGAATTTGGGTATTCCCTTGGATATTTAATTGCATTTTCAAACCTCCAATAAGGTCAAATTAAGAATTTATTTTTTAGTTTAAGTTTAAAATATGTGTGTGTTTGTTTGATTGATTTTTTTCTTTTCTTGTCTTTTACATTTTTTTTAGCAAAGAGTCATAAAATTGATCATGTGACTGGAATTGCATTTTAAAGAGTCCCTATTTTGCATTATAAAAGGTCATATTTTGGTTTTGGGGATCTCCGACAACAGGCTGCTATGCATGCAAGGTCAAAAACACCTTCATTGTCTTATAAGATACATTTATTTTTACCTAATTATCCCAGCGACTCCCATGTGCTTTGTTCAGCTATTCATTTGTTCCCAAACTCTTCCATAGCGTGAAGCTAATCTGCGCTGATTGGTCCGATGACCCAGTCTGTTGTGATTGGTCGACTTCGTTCAGCGTGAGAAAGAAAGAAACGCTCACCATGGCTATGAAGTAGCACAGAGTATGTGAGAGCCCAATGCAGGAATGCAATACAGCAATGCAATTAAACACCAGCATATTACTCTACTCTAGGAACAGCTGATGGTGGCCATAGCAAAGGCAAATGACAGAGGATCAGAAACGCGTTTGAATCGTTAAAGGAGGAAGCACGTGTCGTGTTTTTCATGTGGTTTTGGACGCAATATGTGAATAGCCCCAAAAAGATTTAACCTGAGAGATACAGTACAAGCACTGAGCAATAATAGATAAGTTACGTGATTACAAGCCATGCGGAACGATTACAAGCTACAACACTCTAATTAATAAATATTTTGCAAACTACAGAAAATGAGGCAGCAATTTTAATTACACTTATATTTTATGATCCTGAGAAAGAAGAAACTGGTCCATATAAACTGTAACAGTTACTGACAAAGTATCACACATAATAGTCTCTGCTGCTCCTTCCTTTAATAGCAAACAGCCGACGAATCCCGCGTTGTAGCGTAGGTTATTGTATCAAAAATCAGAAAAAAGACAGGAACAAACACAGCACTAGGTTGGCTATACTGTGGTATTGTTGTGAAATTTAACTTTAACTCTTTATTCCTCGCAGCCGAATCTCCATCTGTCAGAGATCATTGTACTGTCTGAAGGGAATGGCGCGTTCACGTTTTACCTGAACCGACACTTCATATTTGGTGATGTACCGTATCGACGTCGACACATTCAAGCAAAAGATCTTTCAACCCAACACAATTCATTTATTCGACCCTAAGTCGACTATTTCGTTAAAGAATCAATAGTTTTTTAAACACAGTGCATTTTATATTTAAACCTCAGCTGGATGTTTTCATTCACAATAAAAATTTTGTATTAAAAAAAACGCAAAAAAAAAAAAAAAGCTAAATTACAATATAGAAATATGCAAATATACATATATATATATTTAATATATATATATATATATATATATATATATATATATATATTTAATATATATATATATTTAATATATATATATATATATATATATATATATATATATATATATATATATATATATATATATATATATATATATATATATATATTAAAAACAAATTCCTGAAAAAGCGTATTTACCAGCCCAACTTCTTTTCGACTCATCAGCAATTTATAATCTATAAGCCTGTTGACAAAGTTTGTAGACAAAAAACTAGAATATTTATCTCGTTTTTTTTTTTTCCAGATTAGAGTAAAGGAGTTTTTTTTAAGTATAATATACAGTGGGATTTATCACGGAGTAGTCAATCAAACCCAATGAGATTAGTTTAGTGCACCGCACAGCTTTATTTATTTACCACACAGAAGGAGAAATCTCGTTAGCTCAGATTGGCTGCTAATCAGAGGTGTAAAGTTTGTTATTTCTTTCTTTCCCCTCGGCTCTCAAGGTGCTCTCTTTGCTCTTGAAACAATTACACGGCGGTGAAGGCGAGAGCGATGTGAAAGCAGGTGTAATTTGAATTCTCTGTGCAGACGGAGAGACAGGAAATGAATGTGACGGGATCAGAAGACACCGCTGCTTCGTTACGGATCTCAATTAGAGCCGATTGCAATGGGAGAACTCCAAGTATTGATCTTAAACGCACACAACAAAGCTCTCTTAAAGAGTCAAGCTAGAAAATGGGAGGTAATTTGGATTGTTCTGGAATCTGGCTGTTTGAAACGGAAATTATATATTCCTCAATTAAGTTAAATGTAATATTGGGAGGGAAAATAAATAGAATGATTGGTCACTACTGACTTCAACTTTCAGTACCAGGCTTCCATGGTATTTTTCCCCCTACTGTGGAAGTCAGGTGACCATTGACTGTTTACAAATACCAGTTAATTCTATTTTATGTAACAGAATAACAGAATAAAGAAACGTATACAGGTTTGAAAATGGAGGGTGAGTAAATAATGACAGAATATTCATTCTAGATGTGAACTGTTTCTTTAAGTAACAGCAAACAGACCAGCAAAAAAGTGTTTTTTTTTTTTTCATATTTGTAACAACATCTTCACACATGAGCAATTTAAATGAATAATATGTGGAGACTCAAACATGTAGACCCTTCAAAGTTCCTAGCTTTTGTAAAAGTCTTTGTGTGCAACAAAACAACAAATAAAATGTGCCTAAATAAATAATTTCAAAAGCTGCCTTTTATTTATTTATTTATTTATTTTATTTTTATTTATTTATTTATTTATTTATTTATTTATTTATTTATTTATTTATTTATTTATTTATTTATTTATTTATGTGTTTATTTATGTGTTTATTTATTTTATTTTATTATTTTAATTTATTTTAATTTATCTTATTTATTTATTTATTTATTTATTTATTTATTTATTTATGTATGAGAGTCTCAATTGAAAGTGTTTGCCTTCCAAGCGTCTTGGTCAGCCGAAAGCAGGACTAAGCCAGGCACACAGGACATCACGAGCTGGGTGAAAATAGATTATTGATCTGAGGCCAGGACTAAACCGTTTTGACAGCAACTCTCCTGTTTGTTTTACCACATCCACTTCTGCTTGTCTACTTGCTCCAGCAAGCTTAGCCCACCCATAATGTATGGACTTCCCTGTAGATTTAGGGGCTCATAGTCAGGTACCACAGATTATAAACAGCATTCTAAAAGCCTTCATCGCACACTGAATGCTCATAGTCTCTGAAGATGTACGGTATTTGTTTGTCTTGTGGGAAGTGAGTGACATACTTAAGGATGTCAGCTTGCACATGTCAGCTTTACACAACAGCTAAAATGGTATAGCAGACAATAATATTGCACATCCGAAACTACTTTTGTCACTGTGTGAATATGGTAAACAGTAGTTTAGAGAGGAGAGAGAGAGAGAGAGAGAGAGAGAGAGAGAGAGAGAGAGAGAGAGAGAGAGAGAGAGAGAGAGAGAGTGTGTGTGTATGTGTAAGCTGTACTGACAACTATATTGTATATGCAAAACTTCTAGGAAAAAAGCAAAACTTTTTCCTAATTATCGTCAAATTCACTGTCTTCCATGACACAAATCACCTTATTCACTTCAGTGGTCTCCATGTTTATTTATAATTGACAGCATTCTGCATGGTATATATTGTTCTTTTGCACATACAAGTCAGTTCAGAATCAAATCAGATACTGGCTACATAAATAAAAGTAGTTTGAGCGACAGCACAAATACACTTGATTTCTTTGTAAACAGCATCCTTAAGTCTTCCAATCTGACATTAATGAAGCTAAATGAAGACTTCTACCTCCAATAAAAACTTTCCTACTCCTTCCGAAATGGCCAACAGGTGTATTTTAAAGCTGAACGGATGGCTTGGAAAGTCTCATCATTATTCTTCATAGAAGCAAGAGTGCGAGTGAGAGAACGAGAGCGGTTTACACATGAGTCCGTCCACCGGTGTGGACTATTGCCGGTAATTAGAACGATGGACTGGAGAAGAGTAGATCTGTAGTCTCATGGATAATCAGTACGGCTGGTGTGAGGATAGAAAGATCCAGCAGCAAGCCTTCACCGAGTCTAGCGCTAATGAGAACGCCAAGGAGACTGGTAGATCAAGACGGACTTTCCTCCCGTCAACGTTAGACTAGTTAGTGGTGGAAAAGGAAATCCTGGAGATGAAATTCTCATGGTGTTTTAGCGCCGGCACGCTCGCTGAATGCATGTCGGAAACAAGCGCTAGGAGAAGAAACCTTCGCATAGAGATGGAAAGCTGTGCCTTGACAGCATAATGGTGTTGAAGGGATGTTTAGTTCTAGCACATTCAGGAAGCGTGATAGCCGTGTGCGCGTGTGTGTGTCAGGGAGTGGAATTGGCAGCGGACACTTTGACACGCTTTTTATGCTCTGCTGTCTGATGCCGAATTGAGCCTCAGAGCAGCTGAAACCCTAAATCACAGCAAATGTTCATTCCCGAATTTGTATTGCACATGAAATTTTGATGCTATTTATTTACCGCATAGCTTGTTCTCGGCTGATGTTGTATTAAAAATTTAATCAGGGGCTTTTAAAACCCATGTATTTTATGATTTGCCTGTCATGCGGCCTGAATTGCATGAGGAGGAATGCTAGATTTTTATTTCCTCGTGACCCAGCTTTAAAGAGGGGTTATCAGGGTTTAAAACACACTTTTCAGTTGTAATTTTTAATAACAATATTTTTCACTGGCAGCAGCGCAGCCTAGTATCGCTTTTTTAATTAATGCTGGAAGAAAGAATAATCAAATACTGCAGTGCTTGTACCGGTGTTAATCAATGGATTAATTGCATATAACTTATCTCAAAGTCAGATAGCTTGAAAGAGGAGGATTTTATTTGGCGGAGAGCAGCGTGGTTTCTCTTATGATGTCGTGGCTGTGCTTTGATAGCTGTTAGCTTTGTTTTAAACACCCATGTGTGGTTGTTTTACTAAGGCTGATTTAAGAATGCGGTCTGATGTTTGGTCAGAAATGTTATCAAATAAATGAGGCCTTGGTGAGCATCAGACAATTCTTTCTAGATGAATAAGTAAATAAATACATAAGTAAATAGACCGTTTCAGGAGGTAACTATGCACAATTGACTTTTGCTCAGGTGCTTTAGCTCAATTATTGAAATATGTGGTGGTGTGAGATGAAATCGGTCCACTGGTCCTACCAGTCTAGTTAGTCAATCAAATCATTTGTAGAGGCAGAATTACATGACTTTCTTGATGTGCAGCAAGCAGTTTATTTGGTAAATGTGTTTCCACTATTGTATATGTAGTGATTTGTATTATTATTATTGGATAAAAATATATCTTATTTAAGTAAACACATATGGTTTTTATTTAAAAAAAAATAAAAACTTTTTTTTAGAAATCTTGGTGATTTTAAAGCAAAAATTGTTTTTATTAATAAGAGAAATGTTGAAAAGCATTTTAAGAACTATTAAATATTAATTTGTAATTAAATTTTAATTAAATATAAGATATAAAAATTAAAAAATATATAATTAAAAAAGTATTGTTTTACTATTTAATAACATTATATAATGTTTATTATAGTTTAAGGTTGTTTAATGGAGATTAGATGTCTTAAACTTAATAGTTGTGATGAATAATTTCTAATTATTGATTTATTTTGTCTTTGCAATGATGAACCTATATATTTTTATTTATTTATTATGCAAGATATTTGTCTTAAAGTGCTGTTTAAAAAATTAACTAGGGAATAAGGCTAACTTAGCAATTTAGGTTAAGTAGTTAAGTCATCGAACCATAGTGGTTTTTTCTGTAGCCAATTAAAAAATAACAATGATAATAATAGTACTGAGGCCGCAGGCCGAGTGCCCTAGTGTCCCACCAGTGACAATATACAGCCATATCGCACTGCTACTTGTGTGATATTACATTTATACAACAGTTCGACTGCATAATCATGTATATAAAAAAGAAAATCAAACATGAGTCTAAAAACCCTTTTGTATGAGGAACTACTTTCTTCCGCCATTCATTTACATCTGCAGCTGACAGAACAGCAGAAACCATTGCTACTTTACGCACATCACTTTAGAGCTACTGTTTGAATGATTCTCTAGTGTAGAATCTAAAGTGATGACAAAACAGGTGATTTTGCTCACATGTTAAGATTATAAGGCTGAACGACATGAAATGCCATCAGTCTACAGACATTTCCCAGTATTTCTCTGTTGCAATCAGGATATCACAATAATTAACCCCGAAAATGCCAAAGCAGCGCAAACACTACCAGATTACTGTTGCGTTTGCGATAAGGAAACGCGCTAAACACATGCAGGCATTTCTTCTTTCTTTTATTTTACTGAACTAGTCACTGTAACAAAAACAGGAGACTCATTACAAACTAACAGATGGCCAACCAAAAAGTAACCCAGGATTATACAAAGAGTGGACAACACAAAGTACATACATTCCTGATATGCGAGTCCAATCTTACACTCAATACCCTACAATTACTATGGTATAAATACAGAGAGAGATCGACTTAAAATGTCACTTACCAGATTTATAATGATTTGATCAGCTGTAGTTTGTAGTTTTACACTAAATTTTTCCCCTTAAGGACTTATTATGCGGTCTCTATCGCCATCTTGTGGATGGACATTGTCAACTGTGTTTGCTCTGCTACAAAACAACTACATTCTCGGCTAAAAAGCCTCAAAAGTACATTATGTTGTCCAACAGCTGCAATATTAGTCAAACTGTAGTCCTCTGCTTGCCGCTCATGTGGGCGGAGTAATACACAAGAGTGAAGAGGCTGTAAGAGTTTTGATATTGCAGAATATCGCATGGCTAGGACATACTGTGAACATTTTTGTGCCGTTAACGTCACTTGAGAAGTATTTGGAAAAAAATAATTACAATTTCACAGGAAGGCTAATAATTTTTCTTTAAAATGTACATGGACGGAAACAACTATTTTACCTAAGTCAGGAAAAGTTTCCTTTTTTTTCAGTTTTGTTATAAGCTGTTGGCAAAAAAAATAATTAAATAATTGTGAAAATGCATACAGCTATAGCTCTATTAAGATACCTAACTTTTGTAACAGTCATTGTGTGATTCATTCTCCCGGCAGCTCACTAGGTTTTGAAGCTGATCAATGTTTTTGCAGGAAGAACATCTCCCCGCTCTTCTCCACTGTCCCTTTGAAAAAGCTGACATTATTACATCCTTCACTTCTTGCTCTCCTTCCACTTGCTCATCTCTCCAGGTGAGCTTTTTTTTGGCCACTTTTAGAGCTTTTAGTGGTACTCCTGAGAGCTCTCCAGCACTGGTCCTGCTTTTGAGCATCAGTCCTTTCTGCAGGGACAAACTCACGCGCACACACACACACACACTGTGATCTCCATGTGCCGCTGTCTCCACCTGTCTGCCTCCAGAGGTCACACGCAGTAGACTCTTTCAAAGTCATGCAGGAGATCCGCAGCGGTTCAAGTGTCATATCTGATTACCAACTGCTGTTTCCATCGTTTGAAAACATAAGGGCTGGAGCCGCGGGCAGTGATTCTGCTTTTATTCAAAGTGCATGGGACGTTTACACCAGGAGGAAGCTTTGATATCCCATCTCTGAATGTTCTGCCCGAGTCGTGAATAATTGATGAATGAGTTCCTGCACAGCGTACTCTAAGAGTCTTTCAGAATCTGACGCTTTTTTTTTTATCCTGCTACTTTGCTGAATGTGATCAGTGAGTTCTGTGTACAACTTCTCAGTTAGAGATGGGGGTTGATGGAGTGAGATGAAAAGACAGAGGGCTTGGGATGCTCAAGCACACATAGGTCTTGAGAGTGAATATTTAGATTTTGGGTCCAAAATGAATTCTCATCAAAGGCCTGATGAAAGTCAAAAGTGGCTGTGGCATATGAATTTAACACCACTTGGCTGGAAACTTTATTAGGTACATCACAGAATGTGTGATGTATAAGGCACAGACTGTACTGCACTGTTGCTGTGCACTGCCTTTTTAAACCACGTGAGTGTACAATATATTACTAATCAATAGTTTGAGGTCAGTAAGAGTTTTGAGGCATTTGAAAGTTGGCAGATATTGTACAGTGTTATGATAATTTACACCGTTCACTTGTGATGTTTTATTTATTTATTTATTTATTTATTTATTTATTTATTTATTTATTTATTTATTTATTTATTTATTTATTTATTTATTTATTAAAATGCTTAACTAGGTTAATTAGGTTGACTAGTTAATGTACAAGTAAATATATAACGATGGCTTGTTCTGTTGACTATTGAAATAAATATAGCCTAAAGGGCTAAAAAATTTGACCTTAAAATATTTTTTAAAAATAAATAAAAACTGCTTTTATTCTAGCCGAAATACAACAAATAAGACTTTCTCCAGAAGAAAAAATATTATCAGACATACTGTAAAAATTTCCTTGCTCTGTTAAACATCATTTGGGAAATATTTAAAAAAATAAAAAAAAATCAAAGGGGGGCTAATAATTCTGACTTTAACTGTATATACAAAAATAAATAAATATTTAATATAAAAAAAATGATACTGAAAGTACTGAATACTATATATACATTTTTATCAGTTTAAAAATAAAATCAAACAAAAAGTGCTCAGGAGTAGCTTAAATAATGTGTCGGTGCTTATTGGGTAAGGCATTCATCAAAATAAACAGCAAAAATTAGTTCAAGGCATTCGAAAAATGTGGAAAAATGTGTAAAAGATTATATATTAAGTCAGTGGTTAGCGCTGTCGCCTCACAGCAGAAATGTCGCTGGTGTGAATCCCGGCTGGCCCATTTGGAATTTCTGCATAGAGTTTGCATGTTCTCCTCATGTTGGCGTGGGTTTCCCCCATAGTCCTGGGAGAGTGAATTGGATGAAGTAAATTGGCAATAGTGTATGAGTGCGTGTGTGAATGTGAGAGTGTATGGGTGTTTCCCAGTACGGGGTTGCAGCTGGAAGGGCATCCGCTGTGTATAACATAAGCTGGAATAGTTGGCAGTTCATTCTGCTGTGGCGACCCCTGATAAATAAGGGACTAAGCTGAAGGAAATTGAATCAATGAATACTGTCAGTCTTTCTGGATTTACAATTTATGTAAAATATGTTTTGTTCTGTAAATTACTGTTGCCATTTCTAAGATAAAAACAAAAGTTGGCATTTATAGCATATGCAAGAATTATTATTCGACTATTGACCCTTTTCACATTTCCCAATTTCTCAGTAGCGGAAGCCTTCATAGTTGGGTAAACTTAGAGCGCAGTTAATGAAAGAGTACAACAAATATTTTTTTTTTATATTTTCTATTTACTGAACTAATAAAAGAAAAACTTGACGATGTTGTTATCAAGACTTCCAGATAAAGGAAAATACTTGTGTGAGACTGATAACGGCAGACAGAAGGGAGAATAGCGTTAACTTTACTGTCCTGTTCCATAAACACTGCATTAGAAACACCTCGTGGTAATTAATTTTTTGAAATTTGACACAAAGGTGATATACATACATAAACACATTTAAATGTTCATACATTAAAAAAAAAATCTAAATATTAAAAACTTTAAAGGATTTATTGTGCTGATGACATAACAGTCTTGAGAAAAGCGTCCATTATCAAAGAAATACTAGCTCAGCATTTTAAAAACCCTGTGGGGGAAAAACATTTTGGTTGAATAAAAGAAATGAGCCGGTAGTACACTTTCTAAAAGAAACTGTAAGCTCAGTTCATCCGCTTCTCTCAAAGAACTCATTTCTGCGCTGTTTGAGAGCTGTATGCCAACTCATCATGTTTTAAAACACCATGAAGCAGCATTCGCTAATTCTGTAATGAATTTCCGAGGAGCGAACAACATTACAGTCGGAAATAATTCAGGATACAATTGCATCTATTGGAGTTTGATTGAATTGTGATTGATGGACCATGATGCTATTGGTTAATATTATTTTTTCTGTGCCTGTGCAGCTTTGGTTACATCAGCAGAACAGTCGTTTCAGAGAGGGAAAGAGTTATTACATTTTTATGAAAGATTATGAAAACAAACACTTGCTGGTTTGTTTGTTTGTTGGGTTTTTCCTGTATTAAAGCCAGCGCTGACAAATAGTGTGCATTATTGTTAGACCAAGGACATTTATTAAGAAAGCACGGGTCAATTTTGATTTCCCTTCCCTTTTAATTGTGTGTTTATTGATTTAACTGATTAGCCGCTGAGAGATTCATTGAGTCGCGGGACGGAGAGAAGACCTTGTTGGTTCTTTCTTTTACTCAACACACCTGCTTGGCCCAGTTCTACACTTCTGTGCTGAGATGCCGCTTTATTTGTATGTATCAGCACAATGCTAACCAAGATGAGAAACACCTCGGTAGCATCACAGAGGCTAAATGTGTTATTATGTCAGATTTACAAATTCCTTTCTCTGGGGTATAAAATGACCTACATAATTACACACCGTAGAAATAACAGAAATGGCCCAGTTCTTTCAACTGCCTCCCCTTTTTTTTTTTTTTTTTTTTACTCTTGCCGTTGTGTGTTTTTTCCATTCCCTCAACAACAGTCCGGTGAATAATGAGTCTGTCGTCCCAGAGAGTGCTGCGGCTCTGGAGGGGCGCTGCTAGATTGATCTAACACTTCAAATAATAGAATAAACATCTAATACACAGGTGGATCCGTCTGGCAGCTCTCTGAGTAGGGTATGGTCATATCTCACATCCTCATAGTAATCTGATGACTTTATCTGAGGAGAAGGGTGCGCACCGTGTCATTTTTTTGGCACCTCTTTTGGTATACTGTAGATATAGCGCTTGGTTTTTCAATAGATGCCTAAGAACTTCTCAAATGAGAAATGTTTGGCGATTTGTCAATTTAATTGTTGTAAATCACCTTTTAGTGGGTCTCTCTGTCATATTTACATTGACTTAAAGTAGGATGGCCAGATTCCAGAGGTTCTGATTTTATAAGAGCTAAGACTTTTTGCTCAATAATCTCCTAATTTGCTGCTTATTAACACTAAAACAACCAGGGTAGTAACTTAATGTTATAAATCACCTTTTAGTGGGTCTCACTGTCATGTTTACATTGATTTAAATAAGATGACCAGATTGCAGAGGTTCTGATTTTGTATTTGCTAAGACCTTTTGCTCAATAAACTCCTAATTTGCTGCTTATTAACACTAGAACTACAGGGGCAGTCATTTTGATCGTTTTTACTTTTTACAATTTAATAACTTAATAACTAACTGAAATAAAACACACATATCTATAATTCCTTGACTTTTCCTAAATATGTATATATTTATTTCTAACATTGTTATGTTATTAAAATTACAAAACACAAAAGAGCTATGAATATTTCTACCTAGAACTACCATAGCGGTCAAAATGGCTTCATGTATTTCAATGTTTTTTTTAAATATGTATGCCTCTGTTGCCTAGCAACTTCCTGCTAAGAAAAACATAAGGTCACACTTTATTTTGATGGTCCGTTTGTTGAATTTAAGTTACATTGCAACTAATTATCATTAGATTATAAGTAGACTGTTAGGTTGGGGTTAGGGTTGGGGTTGGGGTTAGGGTTAGTGTAAGTTGACATGTACTTGCAAAGTTTCTTATAGTCAGTTAAATGTCTGTTGAAGGACTGTTAAATGTCAGTGTCAACAGATATTAAGCAGACAGTCTACTAATGCTCAAATGGACCATCAAAATAAAGTGTTACCAAACATAACTTTCTGTTAGCAAACCATACATTTACTTAATATATGTCTTTTAAAACAGCACATTCAGTGCCACTAAAACACTTTCTCCCCTTGTTGTGAAAGTGAAAATAAAAGCGAGGTGCGGACATTTGCGGGTGGCCCCATACATTGGTGGTCTAGTACAGTATACCCCATACACTATACACTATACATTTATAGGCTGTATTACCTAAAAGGCCGACAGACATTTAAAGCTTCATTTTAATATCGCAATAGAAGCTTTGAATGTCTGACAACACGATGTCTTATATGAGAACGGTCAGAATGACTGCTATGGTAATTCAAGTAGTTATAGAATTCTGAAAATACTAATGCTAATAGTAAGTACGAAGTCATTGGATAGGATAAATGGTGCAGAATAAGATCATGCAGAATCATGTACTTTGTAAGTTTTATTTATCAGCCAAAATATTTTAGTTATAAGCAGGAAATGAGCCTCTACTTTTTTTTTCTCCTTGCGAGCTAATGAGTTTTGGTTACTTAAAGGCTTTCCTGAAGTAAATATAAAATGTTATGATTACATGCAGTTTAGATTTTTGTTCCACGATTAAAGGTTGAGATGCTGTACATTACAGGAAGAAGTACTATTTCTTCCAGTGGTCTTTTTCTGATGTTCATTCATGTTTTTATCTTGCTATAACTGTAAAATCACATTCATGTCCGACTTCATCTCCTCTGCAGTCTTTTTAGCTGACTTTTATAATATGCAGACTTCATATAATATGCATTCTTAACTAAGAAATATTATTTCAGCATTTATTACATGGCGCTTTCACAGTGAAGGACTGAATGTAAACATTCATTCTTCATACACTGGATGTGGCATGGCATGATATGGCACAACAAATCCACAAAAGTAAACTGGTTCCCCATTGTATTTCTGACATGAAAGATAATTTGGTACATCACAGCAACATTGTGACACGATGCTGCAGTGCTTACGTCTATGTAGATATGCTATAAAACATTGTGAAAAGGTTTACGCTATTCACTTTACAGTGTTACTCAAACCGTACTCCATTCGTGAACTACAGTAGTAGGCAATGCTTAAGATCCAATGATGCAGCAGTATTTATCGATCTTCTCATGCAGAGGTGGACTTCCAATGCCCTATAACATCATATTAAGACAAAATAAAAATAGTGTTTTGGCAGTTTAGTTCAATAAAATCAATGTTGGAACGTCCTTTGCAGATTATGTTAAGTTCACCTGACCTTCAGACTCTAAAAACTGTATGAATCTTGTCCTCATTTGTTGTGCCTCATGTAAATGAACTGTACAATGCTAGGCATAACGGTTGAATGAAGTGGAGAAATAAGATTGCTCCCCCACCCCGATCTGTTTTAAAGAGCAGACTCCATGGGCCAATGAGTCAAATCGATCACTCAAGGTTTTTGGCCGGACCAGTGGCTTAGCAAGAAATTGACCTTTATTTTTCAGCCAGACAGGAAGAATAACGGCGGGCCTCGTAACAGGCTGAGCCCAGCAACTTTGCGGCTGTAAAAAGTAGATACGGGCAGGAGTAGACATCTGAAACATGCTATCCTCCCAGGGCAAGCTTCTTATCTGTGCAGATAGCAGAGGAAAAACAAGCTCTTCTACAAACCTGCAGTTAAATGTATGAGTCTGAAGTTTAAACCACATATATCTGTCTCGCGAATGTCACCAGACTCGGTCTTACTGTTCTAGGTTCATTCTGCTCATGGCAGACAATGGTACATTTTTAGGCACAATATAGTATCAGTAGCACTCTGTTTTTATAATGATGAGCAATTAGTAGGAAATGAATACACAATAAAACGAGTCAAGATGTGATTAGTAAGACAGTAACTTGCAGATTTTCTTTGATGGGGAAAATGGATTTATTGTTTGATCTCCTTATGAGCCCTTTCAAATGTCAGAGTTTGGTGAATACACTTTAAAAGGAGAAGAAATCTGTCAGATTTTATTACAAATATCTTCATTTGTGTTCTGAAGGTGAACGGACGTTTAATGGGTTTAGAACAAGGGTGAGTAAATGATGACAGAACTTTGCCAGACAAATTAAACCTGATTGACCAGTTTTGTTTTGTTTTTTTCTCTCTCTTTCTCTTCTCATATGAATTGTATTGACTTCTATTTCTATATTCCTGTAATTAAATGAAAGCAGACTTATCTTTAAAAATATTTTGGGCATCAGAAAGATTGTCTTTGCATACTGCCAAAATGAAAGTGCATCAGTGACATTTGTTTTATTTACTAATATGAGTTTCTTCATATTTTATGCATTCTCTAAGGATTTTTTTTTGGTGTGTTCCCTTGTGACCATATTTATTTTCCATGTTTGCTTTTGATTAATTTATGTTTTCTGCTTTTGTATCAGTCACAGTGCATTTATATGCTGCTTCTAGGGATGTAACGATTCACCAGACTCATGATTCGATACGATTCATGAATTTTTTAACAAAATTATTTGAAACTAATTAAAGCTGAAGAGCCTTTTCATTTTTTCTTAAATGCTGCACATTTTTTTGCAAAATAATATATTTTCTGCCATAACCAAATTACTATTTAAAAAATAAATAAATAAAGATTACTCATTAATATAAATAAACTAAAAATATGCTGGGACTTTTTACATTTTAAAAAAGAAATATCAGCATATCTATGTTTTCTGGCATAAGCTGAGGTCTTTGCACATTTTACAATGTCCCCTTCTGATGAAAAACTCTTTCACTGGGGACTGAGATGGCTAGTGTGGAGAGGAAAGACTTTCCTAAACCAGGGAGCAGTGTGTACAGAGGTGGTCAATAGGCCCTCTGATCCAGAGGACTGACCACTAGCATAAAATACTGATTATAAAATTACTGATTATATAATAAAGACATGAGAAGAGACACTTAAGAAGAGATCATCTTGAACATTTTTAAATATTCAATAATAATAATAATAAGCAAATTACTAAAATATGCATAAATTAATTTGAAAAGGAGAGGGTAAAAATAACAGAACAACTTTCCTTTCAATCTTCACACTTTCACTATGAAAACTCTGATGTACCATGTAATCTCCATAGCACTCGTTGGAGCAAGCAGAGCTGCAAATCATCCGGTTCACGTCGTTAAGCTTTTTAATAGTTTTTTATTTTTTTTTTTTGTATAGACATCTGTGACAGTAGTTTTTCACTGTGCTGACTAGGCATACTCATATTAACGGATCCACCATTAACCGAAAGGGTGCATTTTTTAAACCAGATGCTCAAGACATAATCTTTAAAATGATTACTTCTATTAAAATTGTTGACAGATATTTATGATATAGGAATAACAGCGGAGCATTATTAAATGCATATTTTCCATGGAGCGATTGATTTGACTATCCTGCTATTTTTTTGGATGGAAAAAAAACATGTGATGGGAAAAAAAACAGCCTATGCTGGTTCTTAAAAAGGATCCAGTCAGTGCTTTTGTTTTGTAACTAAATTTGTCATTTAAGTGAAAAATATCTAGGGCAGGACAATTTATTTTATTTTTTTTTATTTATTCTGTATTTTCTGCTGTTCTAAACACTGCAGGTGCATAAAGATGCTCTGTTGTTAATATGTTCACATGTTAAAATAAATCAGTATTTTAAAATGCAATATTTAATGAGTCAGACACAAAATAGACACGTCAATTATTATTTATTTTAATAAAAAAAAAAATTATATTAATCTGACCAGTTACAGGTTAATATTCGGTTAATGAGCGGTGGTTGTCGGTTGGCAAAATTAGCCGAAATGACCATCCCTAGTGCGCATGTGCATCATATTCATTGTTCTGTTAGTGCAAGTAAACTCTTTTGGCAGTATTTGCACACAGTTTGTGTTTTGTCTGGCACACTTCATCGCTGTCATTTTAATCTGCCACCCCACCTCTTGCTTGCTGCTGATGTGCAGGTAAAGCGAGTTTGTACCTGTAAACACAGCGCCCCCTCTGTTCAATAAATGTATCGCTATTCATTTAACATTTCTACCGGTTTGAATTATCACATATTTAAATCGATTTCAATCGGATCACAGTAAATTGTTACATCCTTACCTGCTACTTTATGCCATGTTTTTAAGACTAGATAGAAGTGTGTTTAGCTTGAACTCATCCTAATACATAATAACAATTACCAAATCTGATTTGATATACTTCTACCCGCATTACTATTTTTTGTCATTCCATTGAAGCTGGTAATGGTTATACTGTATGTGCTGTACTGCTTTCATAACTATATTAAGGTCAACTGATTTTATTAGTATATTAGTTTATTAGTAAATGACAGGGCTCATGTATGTCCTCCATGGTGGGCTGCTCTCTGTTCTTTTTTGTCTCTCACTCTTTTTTTATACAAAGAAACAATGAAGATTGATGGCAGGCAATAGACATGACACATATTGATTCATCTGTTCCATCTTATTGGAAAGAGAGATTTTGAAAGTACCACACACACCAAAATAGAAATAGTTCACCATTGTCTTCTTTGTTTGGTGTTTGTGCGTGCAGGTGAGCAGTCGCTAAAAAGCAGCAGACCAAAGCATTTAAAGCACAGACAATATTTCAATGACTGACACAGTTTTATCTCGTACGTGTTTGTACTACTGCGTGCGCTTAAGTCCCAAAAGCGTCGTGAACAAAAAGCATGTCTGTGTCGACTAGAATCGAACTTTGAACACATTCCATTATTTAGCAGCATTTGAACACGGTGACCTTGAGATGGAGAACGTCCGAAGGGAGTGATCTTGTGAGCTTCACAGTACTGAATGACACGAGCCACATCAAACATTCCCCTCAGGCCAGAGTCTGCATCACTCTGTCAGTTAAAGCCTTCATTTACATGACCTTGCTTAGAGTGAAGGTCACGGATACATGTGAAGCTTCTGTGCTCCTTCTCCAATTTCTTCCTCTCTGATATGTGCCTTGAATGCAAATGTGCCACATGTGGCTCAGTAATCTTTATTAATCACAATTAGGCAGGTGAGGTGGAGAGTTCTCTCTCTCCTTTTTTTTTTAGCTATGAATTGGGCTTTTCACAGTTTGGCTTGATTAGTTCTTCTTCAAAAGTCCTCATTGTATCAGCCCAGTGCCTTGTTAACAGAATTGTGTTTCCAGCTGGACTGATAAAGATATCTGTGTGCCAATCAGATTGAACTGTTGCTTTTTTTGTCAGCACTGGCCATTTTTGTATGCAGTATTCACTGGGAAGCATGCCTGAGGTCGAGACTAAATGAGAAATTAAGCTTTCTTGCTTGCTTTATTTTATTTATTTATTTATTTATTTATTTATTTATTTATTTATTTATTTATTTATTTATTTATTTTAATTTATTTTAATTTATTTTAATTTATTTTATTATTTATTTATTTATTTATTATTAATTTATTAGTTTGTGTGTTTATTTATGTATTTATTTAATTATTTATTTTTTATTTATTCATTTATTTATTTTTGTATTTGTTAATTTATTTGTTAATTTATTTATTTGTTTATGTATTTGTTTATTTGTTTATTCATTCATTCATTCATTCATTGTTTTATTTATTTATTTGTTTATTTCATCATTAATTTATTTATGTATTTGTTTGTTTTTGTTTATTTATATATTAATGTATGTATGTATTTATTTGTTTATTTGTTTGTTTATGTATTTATTTAATTTTTAATAAAAAAAAAATTCCATTTATTTATGTATTTGTTTATTTATTTATGTATCTATGCATGTATTTATTTGTTTGTTTGTTTCTGTTCATTTGTTTATTTATTTATGCATTTATTTATTTATAATTTTTATTTACAGTTGGATTATTATTTGAACTTTTTATCACAAAACTACCTAATGAAAAACAAAATAAATAGTACTGGATATTATTTGTTTTTCAAATAAATCAAACAATACATAAATAAATAAATAAATAAATAAATAAATAAATAAATAAATAAATAAATAATACTTTTTATTTACAGGCGCCTTTCAAAGCACATCTCAAGGACACCTTACAGTATATCACAAGCACATCACAAAAATACAAGCAGTAAAAAGCAATAGACATAATATTAAACCAGCAAATCATTAAAAGCTATCCTGAATATATAAAAAAAAAAAAAAGTTTTTTATCAGAGATTTAAAATTGGAAATAGTGTCCACCTGGCGAATGTGCAAAGGCAGGGAGTTCCATAACTTTGGTGCTGTACAACTAAAAACCCATCTTAAAGTTTGGAACAGATAACAATTCAGCAGAAGAGGATCTCAGTGAGCTCAAAGAAGTGTACAAATGAAGAAGATCAGAAAGATAGTGAGGTGCCAAGAAGAGCTTTGTATGTTAAGAGGAGGAGTTTGTATTGTATACGATAGTGAACAGGGAGCCAGTGCAGGTGAAAGAGAATTGGATGTGTGTGTGTGTGTGTGTGTGTGTGTGTGTGTGTGTGTGTGTGTGTGTGTGTGTGTGTGTGTGTGTGTGTGTGTGTGTGTGTGTGTGTGTGTGCGTGCGTGCGTGCGTGCGTGCATCTTTGTGTGATTTCATTGTTATATTTGAATAAAATATAGACTTTAAGTGTATAATATATAGTAAAATGTTAATATATAATTACATTTTTGAATGATTTCTGTTAGAATAAATTTTAAAATCTTTATTTCTGTAACATATAATCATAATCATATGATAGTGTTAAATTATTATTTTTTCTTTATCCTGATTTGGTGCTCCAGAAACATTGCATTTTATCAGTGTTGCTTACCATTTAGCATTTTCACTTGTTAAAATCATATGTGAAGCAATCGTGAGCACATATTTATTAAAATTCTTACTAACCTCAGACGTATGGATGGTACATTAAATTATTATATAACGGCCCCATCATAGGCAGTTTTTAATCCATTTTTATACCATTATCTGACCGTTTTGAACATCTGTGCCATTCCCCCCACTATTGCATTTACTGTTTTTGTCTGAACCGTGAGTGTTGATAATTATTATCTTTGCCGTCCATGTATAATTTATTGGCACTTAAAAAGCGAGGTGCATGCATTTAAACCTACAGGGAGTGATGGTCCTGCTGTGTCAGTTTCTCTCTCGCTGTAGTGCATTTCTGTGGATCTCTCCCTATCCTAAAAACACAGAATAATTGCGTCCACTCTAACAGCTTAGGTAATGTTGACAGTACATAAATCCACCAAAATAGTGTGTCATTTATCATCTAATTTGGCAGTTATTATTATTGGTATTATTATTATTATTTGCTTTATAGCTACTAACTTTCCCTACTGTCATTGCATCCCCTGCCTATATCATTATTCTGTTGTGTTTGGACCTTTGATGTCGATAAACTAATTGTTGTCATTCAAAGGTCATCTTTTCATCTGGTATTGACATGTTTTCAGTTATTCAATGACAAGTTGTCATTCATAACTTTGAAAGTGAGATAGCGAAGCTCAAATTTATTTATTTATTTTCGCTAAGAGACCTTTTTTACCTGGTATCAATATGACTAACGTTGTAGTTTTATTAAAACAACTAATCAACTTTTGTAGTTTCATTAAAACAACTAATCAACTTTTGTAGTTTCATTAAAACCTTTTACTTAATTAATCAGGCTCTACAGGGCTTTTCAGTAAGCATTTGCTCCAACAAACAAAAAACCTAATTCTAATGAGTGAGTGAATGAAAAGGATGTATGATTGCAATCATAAATCAAGTGTTTTGGTTCAGCAAAACAAATTATAAATAATACCTTGTTTTGGTGCACTTTGTAGCAGCGGGACCCATATCATGTGTTAAGTTAATAGGTTAAGTGTAGGTGGTCTTTCTGATTAAACACATTATGAAGCATACAAATCCAATTCAATCCAATGTATTTTCTTTTATTGTAATTCAGTTTTTATTCTAGTTTTTTTTATTGAATATATAAACACACACTTCAGGACACCTGGTGGACAATAGGCATTAGAAAAAACCACAAGATTGCCCAAGATTTCCTTGTTGTCACATATACAATACAGTTTTGTTTCCACACAGTGGAGTTAGGTTTAGCATGGCTGTTCTGTGCTGATGACTGTTCTAGGTACAGTATTTACAGTAGGGAATATAAGCAGGGCTTAAAGGGATAGTTCACCCAAAAATGAAACTGTAATATTTACTCACCCTCAAGTGGTCCTAAACTATTATGAGCTTATTTCTTCTGTTGAATAAAAAATAATACATAAAACAAATGGAAACCTGTTAGCACATCCATAGTAGGAAAATCAAATCAATGATAACAAGTCAGTTACAGGTATCCTACCCAGGAGGCAAAGAGTTCTGGCTCAGCTTTGACATAAAGCTGGTTCAGAAGGCATTCTTCTGGCACTGGCATACAGCATGTGGCCTGGTTTTGACACTGTCTTTAAGGTGGTGCACAAGACTTGGGCCAGATGTCAAATTTAGTATTTAGCCCAGATGTCAAAAACGTATATGTGGGCCAGTACTTTTGGCCTACTGTATCTTGACCCACATTTAAAATACATTTGAATTATTTTTGAGAAAAGAAAAAAATTCTACCAATCAGGTCACTTCAGGAAAAAGCACACCCATCGCGCATTGCAGCGTTTCATTGCAGTTGTGACACACCAACATATCTGGCCCAGTTGTGGTTTATTAACTTGGCTAAGACTTGGCCCAGATATGATCCATGTTTGGCCCGCCAGACTTGGTCCAGTCATGTACCGTAATTCACTGCGGCATCTGGGCCAAGCAAAAGCTGATTTTGTGGGCCAGAGCTGGGCCAGAGAAATTTTGCTATGTGGGTACTTTTTTCTAAATATATTATTTGTGTTTAACAGAATAAAGAACGTTTGGAAACCAGTAAATAATGACATACCTTTCAATTTTGGGTTTAAGAACGGTCATGAGAGTGTTTGCACTCCTGTACCAACAATTTTCTTAGCAGCAGTTGAATTTCCAGACATTTGGAATATCATTCAGCAGTAACAGAGCAGTTATTTATAACCTTAAGCAAAGCATCAAGCATGGAATCCCACATTTTTGCACATCTGGGCATTCTCACAGCAGTAATATGTATTTTTAACTCTTTCTAGATTTGGACAAGCTCATAACCTGCATTTACTTTGGCACCGTCCACCATGAGATTGATGAGAGCGAATCATTGCACATTCATTTATGACAACTCCAAAAGTAGCCTTCCTGCTGTGCCTTTTAAGGGCACGGAAATGTCATTTATAATGCCGTGACACAATCCGGTGACCTGCGTTTGGAGTCGGACACTGAAAGCAGCCTACGTCCCCTCTCTCACATACATGACAGCGATCTCATTTAAGCCACTTTATCTGCGTGTCTGCTGCTCAAACTCATCCCTGCCCTTGTCTCACCCACGAGATTACACCGAGATATAGAGAAAGACAGCAACTTCTCCTCTCAGGCCTGCTTGTTATCCCACTGTGGACTTTTCCGTATGGAAGCACACCATTAGCTGCAGCACATGTGGTGTGGTATGACAGGTGTCAGGGAAGCAGGCTGACATCGGCTCGGCTCGACCGTCCATCCATCACATGGAGGAGAGGAGCACAGACTGATGCCATTTTCGCGTCCAGACTCCAGTGAAACGGGGAGCTGTTTTCTAGCCCATCGGCCATCAAGACTTATTAATGGTGTTTTTGGCACTAACAGATTACAGCGTCAATGCAAATCGCTCTAATTTGAATATTAAATGGAGTGGGGGGAGTCAGCGAGCTGTGTGTTGTAAAGCGAGTGAGCGAAAGACAAATAGAGAGAGGGAGAGTTGACACTGATTCCCTTGCCAGCTTCTTTTGCTGAATACCAAGCACTCT
Organism: Danio kyathit; assembly: GCA_903798195.1. Lineage (NCBI taxonomy): Eukaryota > Metazoa > Chordata > Actinopteri > Cypriniformes > Danionidae > Danio > Danio kyathit. The sequence goes on from LR812532.1 coordinate 35,502,954, forward strand.
CTCAATAATTCATTAGGCAGCCATGGAGCCATAAACGAAGCAGTTATCGCTGGCATTGGGACAAATGCCGACCCTTTCTCAAGGAATGCATGTTATCTATCATTCAGCATTACAGTACAGTAGCGTTGGACAACATCTGCGCATGTACGAGTGTGTTTACTCACAGCTTAACGAACGGATATTCCGTCCGCACGCAGTAGGAACTGTCATTCATTCATCGATTTCCCAGTCTCCCTCCTCCTCTTCCGCCAGTTCTTATGGGCTAATTGCCCCACATCTGTTAGAGGTGTGCTCTCGATCATAGCCCATCAAGGGCAGCCAACATCAATCTTATTAGACGTGAAACTAGGTTTAGACATCCCAGCCTTAATCAATCAGAGAGCTAGCCAACATAGACTGACTGTCTACAGGAATCTCACACACACACATGCACACGGTTTCTTCCAAGCTCAGCAGTGTTGTAAAGCTCCTGGGTATTTTACAGAGATTAAACAGTAAGTAGCCGCAGGTGCACGTTGGCTCTAAAGGGCTGTTGAGTGGCTCCCGCTGTAGCAGTGGGGGGGGCACGGGGTCAGGCCCGCCCGAAGCCCGGCACCTCGTTGTATAGGACGGTAGGTACACCAGCTTTGCTCTATAGAGCTCTCCTGTGCAAGTGTGTGTGCAATCATCATGGAGTGTTTGTTCCCTCTCAGACGGCATAGCCATGAGCGACAGTGTGTTTGCTATGAAAAATGCTCTTTGCTCAAAATGAGAAGCGCTTAATGAGGTGCGAGTGGAAAATCTGTGTGTTTCGGAGGTGTGTGCACCATATGTGCTCTAGGAATCATCTTCCTTAAAGAAAGTCATTAACCTGTCTGGCCCACAGGGAAATACGGTACTCTCTTAATATGGGCTTCTTGCCTAGATATCTCTTACACCGAGTTAGATGTGGGATAGCGCTGCTTTATATCTCTGTTGATGGAGGATTTTGTATGAAGAAATCTGTGTGGCTGGGTGTTATGCTTGTTATTAGCATGTGAACTTCAATGTATATCTCTGATGGTACATCAACATTTTTACAACAATTCTGTCTGGTTCTCCAATCTGATTGGCTGATAGCTGTGCGATATTCTGCAATAACAGCACTCGTACAGCCTTCTCACCCTTCTGTATTACTCCACCAACATAGTGTACATTTGAGGTTTTTATGGGCGAGAATGTAGTTGTTTAGGTTGCAATGCAGTTTATTTATAAGGATAGTGCCTATTTTAAATATTTATAATTTTGGAGATATAGTGCGTCGACATCCATCAGCCTGTCATACTGAGCAGAGTAAAGATGGTTGACGTTCTGCCACAAGATGGCGACAAAGACCGCATAATAAGCCCTTAGGGGAAACAAAAAAGCTTAGGTTCAAACTACAGCTGATCAAATCATTATAAAAGAGGTAAATGACATTCTAAGTCGAGCTCTCTCTTTTGTATGTTGTAGTGTTGTATTTATACCATAGTAATCTTGTAGTGTTTAGTTTGCTTTGACTTTTTTGGGGTTAATTATTGTGATATTCCGATTGCAACAGAGAAATACTGGGAAATGTCTCTAGACTGATGACATTTCATGCCGTTCAGCCTTAGAATCTTAAAATGTGAGCAAAATCCCCTGTTTTGTCATCACTTTAGATATTACACTAGAGAATCATTCGAATACTAACTCTAAAGAATCGTTGGTGAATTTATCAACGGTTTCCGCTGTTCAGACGTCAGATGTAGATGCGAATAAATGGCAGAAGAAAGTAGTTTTTCATACAATAATTTTTTTGTGTTTGCTTTTTGTTAATTATGCCGTCGAACTGTTGTATAAACACAATATCACACTCGTAGCAGTGCCATATGGCTGTATATCTTCACTGGTGGGACACTAGGGCAACGCATGCCTCCCATACAGCCATATCAAACTTCTACGAGTGTGATATTGTTCATTTATATCAAATGCTGTGCTTGACATTAAGATATTATCTGCTTGTAATTGATGTATGTGCTTGTTAGTTTAAATATTTAAGTCATTACACATTATTATCATATTTACGTAGTTAATTAAGTAAACTAATTAATTAGACAACTGGTTTTAGACAATATAGTCCTGCAAGCTGGCTTGTTTTATAAAGATAAGCACTAAAAAAGCAAAGAGTTGTGCATTAGTTAAACCCATCAACAGACTAGCATCTCCACATAACTAACAGTATAAGCATGTGAATCTAGACTGTTATTCCAGCAGAATAGTTCTGCTATTTCTCATCCTGAATTGCGTTCCAGCGTAAGGGCAGACGTGAGATATACAGTTTACAGATAAAGCTTTGATGAAGCCTCTCCATCTTCACCTTGCAATCCTAGACTATAGTCTGCTTGCGTGAGATCTGTCAGTTGGCTCAAGGCTTTTCTTGTCAAAGCAAAGCACCTCTAACAAAAGACTTCTTTTTCTGGCTCTCTGCTTTAGCCGAAATTGGCCGCTCTGTTCGGTTGTCTTTGTTAGCGAAGCGCTGTCAGGAAATGGATGTGTTTGTGACAGTTTCATGTGCGGTGTCTGTGTGCGCTTTGTAAGTTATTGTGATCCCGCTCTGTGTCCGCGGCGGCTGGAAGCCCATCAGGCTTTGCTGTTTTCCCACTCTGCAGGCGATCAATAGGTCACACGTCTTATTAGACCCCATCACTCATTGGCCGTGCTTGGCTTCTGCGCTCAGTTTTTCTTTGGTTGCCTCAATCTCACCACAATTTAGATGAACCCATGGCCTTTCCTCTTGCTTCTACCACCCATCACTCTGTCATTGATGATACACCGTCCCGCAAACACCCCACTGGGCTAAAGCATTGATCCTGATGTTCTTCTCTTCTTCCAGTCTTTGCTAAGTTCATGTCATTATCATATTATCTATTCTGCTTTCTCTTTTCCTCACAGTGTGCCTGCGGGTTTAGTTGTCGCACTGATTGTAAAGTGTGTGTGCGCATGTGTGTGTGTCCCCTCAAAGACTGACAAGCAATCTTCGAAAACCCATCATGCTGTGTTTGAAGGAGGTAGAAAAAGGCCTGAAATGCTTTGGTCTGTTCTGCTTTACCATTTTCACCCCAGTTTCTGTCATCTAGGAGATCAAAAATCTGCTTGTTCTTGAGTATGTTTTCATAAACTGTAAAACAAATTGAATTAGAATTTAAAAGACAGTAGGGGAAAATTGGGTTAGGTGTTGTTGTTTGTGTCTTTGGGGCTGTCGGATTAAATAATTGATACACAGACATTCAGGAAGAAAGGGAAATGATCTAACAGGTGCTGGAAGATCAAAACAAATAGTCAAGGTTATAATGTAGGTTAAAGGATTTTATTTAAAGGGTGTCTTTGTGTTAGATATTATCAAATGACCTCTAAGAATACTTCAGAGTACTTTACAATGAGGTTAAATTAGTTAGCACAGTGGGGACTAGCCAGGAATGATACTTAATGCATTTATTATTCATGATTAGGTCAATTCATACAATAGCATGAATATATTTTCTGTGAGCAAAAAGGAATTAGCAAGGAGCAATTATGTACGTATAATTGACAGTACTGTACATTAACATATGAAGTGATTATTGCCAGGATTACATGTTTTATGCTGTGCATAGAAGAGTACACTTGAAAAAAAAAAAAAAAAACAATTCATGGAAATTATTAAAACTGAAGCTTATTTCATAATTTTCAGAAGACATTTTACATTGAGTATTGAAGAGTTGATCTGCAATAGAAAAAAAAGAAAACATCTGTTTATCTGTCATCTGTTTTTACAAATTAACTTCAAGTGTTCTAAAATGTAAAAAATATATATTTTTTATTAAATAATGTTAATTTTGTATAAGGTATACATTACTAAACTTTTTTGAAAGCCTTCTTGATGTCTTCATCAAATTAAATTCACAAAAGTGATTGTATATCTACAGAAATCATAATAAATGTAAAGAAAATGTTTTTTTTTTTGTTTAAAAATTAAATTAAATGGTAAAAAATCAAATAAAAATTCAATTGTCATTCAGTTTGAAAGTACAAAGCGTATTTTAATATACAATGTAAATATAATGTAGCTGTATTGCTAATTCATGGAAACCCTGTGTCATCTTTGACACAACTTAATATCTCGCTTAAAAGGTTAGTTCACCCAACAAAACAAAAAAGTCATAATTTACTCATCTTCCACTTGTTCCAATGCTGAGTTTCTTTCTTCTATTGAACACAAATGAATATATACACTCTCAGAAATAAAGGTACTGGAGCTGTCACTGCAGTGCCCTTTCAAAAGATACATATTTGTACCTATAGATTCCACAGTAGTACCTCAAGGTACATATTAGTACCCAAATGCACCTAAAATGTACCTTTGAGCTACCAATATGGACCCTTCAGCTACAAATATGTACTTATTAATTCAATGTACTTATGTACTAATACTTATACATTTGATTAATTAGTACATTAATAATTCTGACTAATAATTTTTAATATGAATAAGTACTATAACCATTTGATGCTCACCATGTATTGTACATTTTCATCACAGTCATATTTAGCTGCTTAATATGAATGTAAAACTAGCAGAGACATTTAAATATTCAAATACCGCCTTTGCATATCCAACATTGTGATGCGCAATAAATATAAACTGTTGTGATTTTCAGACTGAGATTGAGTCACTCGAGAGCTTTCAAGCGGAAGCAACATTAACTGTGTGTCATTTTATAGAGCTTCATAAACAAATAGGGAGCTTTTCCTTATTTCTGTAATCTGGAGGGAGCTTTTACTCATCCAGACGTTAACTGGCTGGAAGTTATTCTCGTTCTCTTCAGCGTTCCCTCTACTCCTGTCAACTTCTTTTTTTTCCTCCAGAATGTGGGTTTTTAGGATGTGGTGGGATTTAGCAAGGGGACTGGGAGAATTTGACGGACATTGTCGTCGTGATTGGATTTGGATTTCTCCCCAAAATACATGCCAGACACATGGGGTGCGGTAGTCCGCTGAGTCCCCCCGCCATCTCCTGCGGGACATGTGTGCTGGTTTCCATGCAAGGACGATAGCAATGGTATTGCCAAACAGGATCTAATGACACAGTTGCAAGGAAGTTCAAACTTTCAAAGTTCAAACTTTTTGTCTGTTCGAACTGTTAAAGTAATACTTCACCAAAAAAAAAAAAAAAATGAAAAGGCTTTTATTATTTACTTTATGCCCTCATTTACTGCATTTATCCTCTAATGAACACCAAATAATATATTTAAAACATTTTATTTAACTAAATCATATTCTGCACCATTCACCACATTAGCATTTTATTCTATTATTCCTACTTTATTTATTTATTTATTTTTTTTTTTTTGGGGGGGGGGGGGGGGGGGGTCATTGGCTACTGTCAACAGTTTTGTTATACACACTACCTGACAAGCTAAAACAACAAGTTGTAAGAACAACAAATAATAGCTTGACTTCTACTTGATCAGTTGGTATCAGAAACGGTTTATATGAAAGGCAAAGACCTCTAGATTACTTTACCAAAATAAAATATGATCATGCCTTGATTTTTAATTATTTAATTAGAACAGTAATGTCTGACTTTATTTAGACAAAATTTTTGGCACTTAACATAAATAAAGTACAGTACAGAATATAAATGGTGCAGTGGAAAAAGAATTAATATTGTGTATGACTCCCATGAGCTTGGAGGACTGCATCCATGCATCTCAGCAGTGACTCAATCAAGATTCTTTGGATTCATCTTCAATGCCTCCTCCTTCGTCTTACCCCAGACATGCTCAATAATGTTCATATCTGATGACTGGGCTGGCCAATCCTGGAGCACTTTGACCTTCTTTGCTTTCAGGACTTTGATGTGGAGGCTGAAGTATAAGAAGGAGAGCTATCCTGCTGAAGAATTTGCCTTCAAATTTCTCCTGTGGTTTGCAGTGTGCCTTTGCAGATTTCTTAAACGCCCCCATACTGAATGTAACCCCAAATCATGATTTTTTACTTCACCAAACTTGACTGATTTCAGTGAGAATCTTGGGTCCATGCTGGTTCCAATAGGTATTCTGCAGTATTTGTGATGATTGGGATGCAGTTCAACAGATGATTCATCAGAAAAATCGACCTTCTGCCACTTTTCCAAATAATCAACTAGAAGTCAAGTTATTATTTGTTGCTCTTAAAACTGGGATTGACAGCAAGACTTTTTTCAAGTAGTGTAGTCTCCCATAGACAAAGAAAAATCTAAATATCTTCATTCGTGTTCAGCAAAAGACAAATAAGTCATACTACTTCAGAGTTAGTCTATTTTAACATTTGGTTGAACTAAAGCTAGTTTAAGCCCTGACTTTGTCTGTGAGACTTTGACCAATCATTCTGATTCCTCTCTCAGTGTATGTTTATGTTTTTTGCAGATTAAACTTGCTGAATCAATAATTGTCATTTCATGGAATATTTACAGAAGTCAGGGTTTTAAAGGGAGGATTTTGACTATGATTATATCAATACTTTCACAAAAGTCAACAACTATTGTTGCATGAATGTGAAACAAGCTGCTGTATAGATTTGTTGGACAGCAAAGATAAAGTAACTGCTTGTAGACGTTTGGCAACACAACACAATACAACCACCTTTCTAACTTGTTTTGGAAAATGTACAGCAGTTGTAAGAACAAAGAGAATCTCTGGGAGAAATCACCTCAGTTTTGAACACGCCAGGTGAGTTAAAAAGCTGCTAGCGCGCTAATGTAACACCTCCAGCTCAACTCGACCTGCTCCGAGCAGGTTTAAAAACAGCGATTCCGCCAGAGGAGGGTGCACTAACAAGGACACTATAGATCACAGCCTTTAGCATCTGTCGCTAGTGCACCTCTTAAGATGAAGGGAGTGAGGTTTACTCACACAGCTCTTACTAGCTGGCCTCGGTTACACTTGCTAACAATTGTAAACAAAGAAAATATCTTTTGAAGCATGAGTGAAGATCTGCTCTGTGCTACCTCTGGAATGATAGTCTTGGGGTGGGTGATTTGTCATGGGTTTGGATGATATAGATTTGTATCTGAAAGAGGAAACTGATCCAGAGCTGCCAAAAATGACTTTTGAATTCAATCTGTCTCACTATGTGAAAATATTTGCATAATCCTGCCCAGATGCCTATGCAAAGTAAGAAAACAAAACATTTATTTATGAAAATAAAAGATTTTAGCAACTAATGGTAAAAACAAATGGTGTACAGTTCATGCTGTATCTCAGTTTGGTCAAATACCAAAAGCAGAATTTTAGAAGTTTTTACAATATTATTAGATATTTTAGCAGTTTTAAGCACTAACGATGAAAAGCTTAGTTAGAAGTGAGTCAAAAGTGCAAAGCTACCACAAAGGTAAAGAGATTTAATTCATTATTTTTTTAGTATATACAGTAGTTACATCATGCATATGAATTAATAAATAACTAATAAATAATTAAATAATATTCCCAGTGATAGGTTGCAGCTGGAAGGGCATTCGCTGTGGCTACCCCAGATTAATAAAGGGACTAAGCCGAAAAGAAAATGAATAAATGAATAATTAAATAATAATAATAATAATAATAATAATAATAATAATAATAATAATAATAATAATAACAATAACAATAACAATAACAATAACAATAATAATAATAATATATTAAAAGCATCTATTTTGTATTTGATGGTACACATGACAATAGCATGTTTTTCATGCACCCAAAAAGTTGCAAATGCATGCTATTTATTGATCTGTCTGGGTATTTTGAGCTGAAACTTCACAAACAAATTCTAGTGACGCCAGAGAATATATTTACATGACAACGATGTAGCCAAAAAGTTTCATGTCAACATGACAACATTTTCAAAATGATCTGCATTTGCATATATCTACAAAACAGTATAATTGTGGTATTTGGCACTGTTATATTGATAGTAAAAAGTACCTATACTGTAGGTACTGTAAGTGACTGTGCTGTCTCGAATCTGTGTATAATTGCCTTGTGTGTAAAATACATCTCCGCTTTTGGTTGTAATTGTGAAGTAAATCCATACTTTTTGCTGATGAACAGCAACACTAACACATACTCTGCTATTGTTGTGTATATTTGTTTGCGCTTGCCTTTAATCTACACTCCCCCTAACACGCACTACATATGCATGTGATATCATCATTCTCAAAAACTTTTGTTTTCATGTGCTTACACAGATCCAAAAACTTTGATACAAAAACTCTTTACAAAAATACGCATTTTTAGTCCGAAAAATGGAAATGTTTTGTAAACAAACAGGGACAATGTAAAGAAAAAACGTTTTCTGTTTTGTCTGAAAATGTTGTTTTGTAAACAACCCTTTACACTTGCAAAGTGGCATCATTTAATTTTTTTTAAACTCTAAACCTTGCTTTAAACAACACATGTGAGACTCAAACCACATTGGCAACAAAAAATAAGCCAAAACTAGACATGATTTGCTGATGAAGCATTAGAAAACACTTAAGAAGCAATGCATGTAATCTGCCATTGTTGTGTATATTTGTTTGCTCTTACCATTAATCTACATTCCCCCAATGCTATGCAATGTTTCCTCTAGGATTTTTTCCAGCTGTGGCGGCAGACCTTTTACACAAATCTACCAACTAACTATGGCGTTATTTCAATGGCAAATGTCATGAGCACAGTACTACAAGTCGAGATCTCATTTATGTAATACGAGCATACGAATATCTTTGCTTGCACGCCGATTTCCTCTGTTCGTGCACAAAACTTCTTTGCACGCCCTCAAATATACACTGCTCAAGTGCAGATTTTCTTGTACGCTCTCAAATAAACACTGCTGAAGTGTGATTTAGTGCGTTTATGTAACAAGTATGTCTCCAACATTTATTAGATTTGCTAGGAATATTTATGAATGTCTCCAATAGACCTACAGAGCGGCATTAATGTGTCCTGAAGTAAAGTGAAACGGCTCTAAACTCCAGCAAGATAAAGTCATTGTATGCAAAGCCATAGACCTTTATCTATAAAGTATAATTATAGAAACTGTGTTCATCTTAACTGAAAACTACGTCGTGATTGCTGGCCTCAATCATCACGCACCTCAGTCAGTCAGTCAGCATGTCACCTTAAAGGGTTAAACAAATAACGCACAGCACTGCAAAGATTACAGAAAAGTTTGCACTGTTATATTATAATTCACTTACATTTTAATACGTTTTGGTGCGATTATAACCCAGTATTAAAAATAATGACTTAATGTTTTGAATGAGAAGCTGTAATGTAGCCATGGCAGGATGAATTTTGGTGTGGCTCCCCCCCATGGAAGAATGAATGAATGGCGTATATCTTACTTTAAACAGCACAAGTGAGACTCGACCCACATTGGCACCAAAAAAAATAGGCCAAAACTATAATTGTTTTTGCTGAAGAAGCATTCAAAAACACTTACAGGTAGGCCCAGTTTCACAAACAGGGCTTAGATTAAGCCAAGACTAGACCTTAGAAAAAAATTGGCCTTAGAAAAAAATATTGCTGGTGTGCACCTGGATGTATTTTAAGACATCTCACTGCAAGTTATTTTGAGGTGAGACAGCTCAAACATGCAATTTAATCTTGACTAGCCTTAAACCTTGTTTGTGAAACCGGGGGTTAATGTTACAACATACTCCACCATTGTTGTGTAAATTTGTTTGTGCTTGCCTTTAATCTACACTCCCCCAAACACATACTATGCATATAAATAATGTTACTGTTTTCAACGACTTTTGTTTTCGTGTATTTACACAGACACAACAATGGCACCATTTTCAAAAACCTCAACTTTGAAACCATTTTTTTATATATTTCAAGAGTTCGCACTTAGATATTGTTTGACAATTGTTAGCAGGTTTGGCATGCTGTCCCGGGAGAGAACCCTGAGCTCGGAGATGATTGAGCCCAGGGCTCCCGCCTGGTCGATAGAGCATGTGAGGGGAGATCAGGTGGTTCTCGAGAGCTCCCCGTGGTAAAGGAAGAAAGGGGGAGAAGGGGTGGATGAGGGGTTTCTTCGGGAAAAACGAAGATAAGGGAGTAGTTTTTAGCTAGGCTATTTATAGTGAGTTTGGATTAATCTGATTGGCTAACTGATAATGGTAAATGAGACCAGCTGCAGTCAATCATAACACGTGCTCCTCTCGAAATTAGTTTGTGAAACTTCACAAATTTTTAGTCCCTAAAAATGTAAATGTTGTGTAAATAAATAGGGATAATGTATAAAAATGTTTCCTGTTTTGTCTGCAAATGTTGTTTTGTAAGCAACCCTTTATTTTACACATGTAAAGTGGCATAATGTAATCCTTTTAAAACTCCAAACCTTTAAACAACACACGTGAGACTCAAACACATTGGCACCAAAAAAAAAAACAGGCCAAAGCTAGACATGTTCAACCTTTTCTTTTAATAAGATACATAACCATAGCCCACCGCAAGCAGGTGTCATCAACCATCGGTATGCTTGCCACCCTAACAAGCCATGCCACCAGCCGTTCATTACCTGGATCATCCCTGCTGTCTCTGTGGGGCCAGAAAAGTGAAAGGCGTCCTCAACCTCATGCGGACGGTGAACACAATGACCTCGTCTTCGTCTGCCTGATTAGAGAGAGGGAATACGGTGCCGCTTACCATTTCTTCCGAGCATTATTGTTGTCTCTATCTCTTCCCTCTATAACGATGTGGTGTAACTTTGGCTGGGGGTTTTAATTAAAGTGCCACCGCTGGTGAGGGCATATCACGTCTCATCTCATCAGCACTGCAGTCTTGCACCTCTCAATGTCACCCGGCTCCCTCTCAAAAACACACACACCGCCAATGTGTTTGTATGTGTGCACGATTGCTTAAGAGGGTTCGTTAGTGGAAAGATTTCTGACGAATTATGTCATGCCAATATGATCTGGACTTACATTGTGCACAGCTGCATTCGTTGGAGCTGAAAGTGGAAAGCAAGACACAGATTGTATGGTGTTTTTAGTTTTTGTTTAAGTTTTACACCCTACAATTATGCTAAGGTGTATTAGGCTCTGGGCTTAGATTAAAACGAACCCAAAGTAAGTTCTTAGAAACTTTGTATTTGGTTGCGCATACACAGAATGAAATGAAAAAAAATTTTTTATTTATTTATTTATTTATTTATTTATTTATTTATTTATTTATTTATTTATTTATTGCCATGGGTATTTCAATACTAAAATATGCATAAACTTAAAAAATTTATTCATGTATTTAATTGTTTGTTTGTTTGTTTGTCAAGGATATTTAAATATCAACATATGTACAAACTTAAAATATTCATATATTTGTTTAATTATTTGCCATGGGTATTTAAATATTAAAATATGCATACATTTATTTATGTATTTATTTATTTATTTATTTATTGTTTTTATTTATTTATTTATTTATTTATTTATTTGGCATATATATTTACATATTAAAATATACATAAACCTAAAATATTTATTTATTAATTTCATTCATTCATTTTCTTTTCGGCTTAGTCCCTTTATTAATCTGAGGTCGCCACAGCGGAATGAATCACCAACTTATCCAGCACATGTTTTACGCAGCGGATGCCCTTCCTACTACGGACACTACACTACGGACAAGTTTAGCTTACCCAATTAACCTGTACCGCATATCTTTAGGCTGGAAACCGGAGCACCGGGAGGAAACCCACGCGAACATGGGGAGAACATGCAAACTCCACACAGCAACCTTCTTGCTGTGAGGCGACAGCACAACCTACTGCGCCACCACGTCGCCCCCCTATTTATTTATTTATTTATTTATGTATGTATTTATTTGGCATAGGTGTTTAAATATGAAGTTATGCATAAACTTAAATATTTATTTATTTTTGTTAATCTGTTTATTTATTTGTTATAGGTATTTAAATATTAAACGCATAAACTTAAAATATTTATTTATTTATTTATTTGCCATGTATATTTAAATATTGATATACTTAAAATAACTTAACTTAATATTTAAAAATGTATTTAATTGCTAATTTAATATGCTAACCTAAATGTTAACATTAGTAATTAATGTTTATGTAATATTCATATACATATTTATGCAAAATTATGAATAATTATGTTAATCTAGTTAAAAAGTTATGTGATCAATATGTTTTTAGGTAATTGTAATTTATTAAATCATATTATAACATAATTTAAGTTATACAAGCTGTTTTAAGTCAGTTTAAGTTTTACACCCTACAATTATGTTAAGGTGTATTAAGCTCGGAGCTCATATTAAAGTAAGTTCTTAGAAACTTTGTATTTGGATGCACATATATATATAGAAATGAAACGAATAAAAAAGTTTAGATTTATTTATTTATTTGAATTAAAAATGTTTATATTTATTTATTTATTTATTTGTCTCTGATATTTAAATATCAACATGTCTGATATTTAAATATAAACTTAAAATATTTGTTTATTTATGTATTTGTTTATTTTAATTAAAATGTTTATATTTGTTTATTTATTTATTTGCCATGTATATTTAAATATTAAAATATTTATAAACTTTAAATATTTAAATATGTATTTAAATGCAAATTTAAAATGCTAACTTAAATAAATGTTAACTTTAACAATTAAAGCTTATGTAATAATCATAGACATATTTATGCAAAACTATGAATAATTATGTTAATCTAGCTAAACAGTTATATGATCAATTAGTCCTGACAGCATATGTTGTTAGGTCATTCTAACTTATTAAATCACATTCTAACTTAATTCTAAAAGTTATGCAAGCTGTTTTAAGTCAGTTTAACATAATATAAGTTCAGTTGACTCGTAAGGTTAATTTGATTTAGCTTAAAAATGTAAGGCAACCAGGATTTCTTTATAGTGTAGAAGCATTTCTGTTATAATGAGAATTTTCAGCACTTTCTTTAGTACAAATAAATTGTAATAAACAAGAAAATTATTATTCACAATTCATTTCTTATATGGTAAAACATGTCATTAATGTTGCCAGTTATAAATTACTAATGATAATTACTAAACAATAACTTGTAAATATTATAAACTTGTAAAAGCAATAAATATTGGTTATAAATATGTTTTAAGCAGGTTTGTCAAACACTGTCTCCATTTATCACTGGTTTGCCAAATGAACAGCCTTATCCCAAATTGCCACCAAGACTGTGTTTGTCAGAAATACAATCTAAATAAAATGATGTTTTGATTATTTGAACGCACCGCGGAGTCCAAGCATTACAATTTTCATGGAAATCAGCTTATGAACGGCTGTGTTTTAGTGATGTCTGCGCATCAAAATAAGTGTTTAAAAATGAGAGCGCTAAGTTCAATTTGTGTGTTAACAGCGCAGTGTGGTTTAAAATCGCAGCGTACAAAATCACTCATGCATGGCAAATAGATTGTTTAAAGGTAGACTCGTTCTCGCTCGTGGCGCAGTGAGAAGGGCCGTGCAAACCCAAACAAAGCTGGAAGCGGTGGGCCTCGCTGAAGAACTAAACAGATGATGGATGGGACAAGCTGTGAAAGCAATGGGCTCTCGCGTGTCTCTGGCGGTTTGTAATTGCAGGAGAAAAAGGATGCTCAGCAGCCCATAGTATCGCCCTAATGGGATTATTCCCCAGCCGTCCTCGTCAAGAGAGAGGGAGAGATAGAAAGAGAGAGAGAGAGAACGGCAGTAATCCAATTCTCTTACTGTATGTCACTAAGAATCACTCGCCGGACTGCATACACATACATACAACGCATACGGTTGGGAGAGTGTGTCATTTGCTGTGTTCGCATGCATGCATTTGTTTGTGTCGCTTTTCGTGCATTTGTGTTTGCTTATGTTTTTTGCATGAAGTGTTAAGTAATATTACTGTCAACAGTCGCATTATGAAGTAGCTAACTGTGTTACTTATTATGGAAATAACTCATTATTTTGCCTTCTGCTCAGGCTTATTGGAATAATATGCATCTACCCACAATTTTTTATTTATTTTTTTTGCACATTTTCCAAACTGTTCAGTACCCTTGCATGCAATTAGCTAAAGTTTTCAGTTGAAGTTTTGAAGTTTGATTGAATACGGAAAGGAAATAATCCACTTAATTGTGCATATATTTGCAATTACTATTAAAAACAACCAGTGAATTTAACCTTTAAGTTAGGTCGGCATTGTACTGTAAGTGTCAAAGTATGACCATCATCCACATTTTCATGTTCATACATAAAAACACAAGAAAGTAAACATAACAATAAAAAAAAAACTGCATATAAATATGTGTCACTATATTAAGCATGGGCAATCAATCTTAATTTAAATTAAATCTGTTAATCAAATATCAAAAGACAACGATGTCACTCACTGCTTTTGATCTGTGACATTACTAAGGATGAAAATTACCAAATTTTGTCCAGTTAAAATGTTAGGTATAATAAAAAAAAAAAACACTACCAGGGTTGTCAAGTGTACGAATTTCCTGCAGATTTGGGCTACTTTTAACCACTTGCCGCAGGTATTTTTTAAAATTATAATTATTCTGTGGGTTAAAGGTTTGAAATATTGCATTAATTATACAGTATGGTTAGAATGAAATCTTTTACCAAATTTATAGACTGCAGTGATAAAAACTGTGCTAGGTGATGAAACAGAGTAAGCACACTTTTGTGAGGTGCAGGAGCACTAGAGGAGATTAGTTGTTGTCGTTTTCATCGTAATAAATTGGCATGACTCTCCAAGATTTTTGCTAAATACTGTAAAAACTGCAAAAGTATATGTAATCTACAGAACTTACTCTGACAGGTTACAATTTTATTTATATCTTGGATGTTTATATTAGATATTTGAAATATTGATCATTTAAAATTCATTTAAATGATTAATTTAAGTTCGCTTCTGCCGAGTTGTTTTGCACTTGTACTGTCAATCTTAGTGCAAAATGATATTTTTTATGATAACCAAACCATTATTAATTGCTATGAACAGATATTTTTAGATGAGAAATTGTGTATAATGCATACAGTGATGTAAAATATGGATTTTTACGAATGAGCAGTGGCATGTTTTGAGTTTTGATATTATTGGGCTAGTTTTGGGCTATTTTCTACTGGCCATTGGGTTAGTTTTGTTCAGAAAACCTGGCAACCCTGATCACAATCCACAGTAGCTGGTGGTCATAAGTAAATAAATAAATAAATAAATATGTTAAGTTTATACATATTTTAATATTAAATAAATAAATAAATAAATAAATAAATAAATAAATAAACAAACAAATAAATAAATAAATAAATAAATATTTATTTATTTATTTATTTATTTATTTATTTATTTATTTATTTATTAAGGTTAACCTTAAGCCATGATAATGCGTTCTCTAAATCCTGCAATCTTCTAACAGGTTTCTAACAAACCTGGCATTGTATTAATATTTTTGTGATGAATTACTCATGTTACTCATTTGCAAGCTGCTTTAAATAAAAGTGCCTGCTAAATGAATTAATGTAGCTATACTATTCATATATTTGCTATTCATAAATTAGCTTAATACGCTGTACATTTACCTAGACATTTTTCTGTTTTCTTTGTGCATGTACAGATGAGATTACTTATGTGTTTTTGAACAATGGGTCTATTGTGCGAGTTGTACTTCATACATGATCAGTCATAATGCAAAAACTGCACTCAGCGGTTTGTTCTTCAGTAAGAGCCCCTCTAAGGAGCATAAAGCTGCTTTATGAATTTTCATTTGAATACATATCAGCCTCGTTCTGGCCAACGTGCTGCAAGTATATTAAATATATTTGAATACACTCACAGCTTGAATGCACAAGCCACGGATCAGAGATTTGTTTGAGCATATCTGTGTGTGTTAAGTGTCTTAGAGAAGGCATTGGTTGAGATGGGAATGCCTCATCATTTCAGATGCCAAATCCCTTTAAGTGTGTCTGACAAAGAGCAAAATCTCTCTCTGCCTGTCTGTCCACTCTTTCTTCAGGCCTTTCTTTCTATGAATATCCATCTCTCTCACTCTCTCTCTCTCTGTTAACAATGACTTTAAGCTATAAATCTCCCTTGCACTGATAGAAAAATCGTCCATGTGAACGAGAAGGCTCTTAAAATTCATTTAGGGTGATTCTCACACAATTTCTCTGAAGGTAATACTGTATCGTTGTCATTTGGTTTGCTTTAATTGGTGCTATTGTACTGGAGGTGAAGGCTTTTATGGCGAGTAGCTTGATTGTGGTCTCCAATATCCTTCTTTGGTTTTAATTTTCTCTGTTGTAAGACAAAGAGAGAAAGACAGAATATATGTCACTTAAAGCTTCATTTAAAGAGATAGTTCACTAAACTAAGTGAAAAAGTTAAAATGTACCCATTATTTACTCACCCTTTGCTTCCCTCAAAAAAAATTGTGTTTAATAGACGTCTAGTGGACATCTAAATGTATACAGCTTGGCTTAAACAAGGCTACACTTGGGCTGTCAGTGAAAATCTAAAAGACATCCAAGAATAGCCCAAAACTAGACTAGTCGTCAAATAGACAGATTAGACAGACTTTATATGTGTAGTCATTCACTTCTGTTTATTTGATGACTAGTCTAGTTTTGGCCTATTCTTAGACGTCTTTTAGATTTTCACTGACAGCCCAAATTTAGCCTTGTTTTAGCCAAGACGACTATGCTTAGTCTATTGGACATCTATTAGACATCTTTTAAAAACAAAAAAATGCTTGCTGGGTTGTTTCAAATGCTTATGAGTTTCTTGCTTCTGTTGAACATGGAATAATATATTTTGGGGAAAGCTAAAAACCTGTAACCATTCATTCATTCATTCATTTTCTTTTAGGCTTAGTCCCTTTATTAATTCGGGGTTGCTACAGCGGAATGAACCGCCAACTTATCCAGCACATGTTTTACACGGCAGATGCCCTTCCAGCTGCAATCCCATCTCTGGGAAACATCCATACACACTCATACGCTACAGTCAATTTAACCTACCTAATTCACCTGTACTGCATGTCTTTGGACTGTGGGGGAAACCGGAGCACCCAGAGGAAACCCACTCGAACACAGGGAGACCATGCAAACTCCACACAGAAACACCAACTGACCCAGCCGAGGCTCGAACCAGCGACCGTCTTGCTGTGAGGCGACAGCATTACCTGTTCACCACTGCGTCGCCCCTGTAACCATACTACATAGTAAATACTATATGGGATTCAACATACAGTATTTCTAGCTTACTTTAGTATCTTCAGTATTACTTCAGCATGGTTTTAGCTTGTAAACTGTGGAGCTTTATTTCTCTAAAAATGGCTAAAACAAAGACCTACATTCACTCTCTTATAGGGTCTTCTAGATCATTGTGTGTCCTTCCCTTAATTCCGAACAAAAAGCTGTATTAAACATATTTTCAGTTGTGAAGCAAACAAAACTTGTCATAATGTGCAATATTTCATGCATGCAAGGATCGCTGGTCTCTCTCTCTCACACACTTTGTCCTAAAGTGACTACTGTATGCTTAGTGGTTGGTCGGCGGCGTGCAGGAATTACACTTTTTACTGAGTAATAATACTTACATGCTATTTCAGGCCGAATAATCAGAGTAGCATGGTAAACAATATAGGGAGCACGTCACAGGTTTTCATTGTTCAAAAATGTTCAAACCAATGTGAATATAAAAGCAACTTCACCTCTGTAAAGCAGGCTAGGCGGAATAGCGCTATTTACTTATATTTTGTTGTTAAACGAAATAAAAATCTACATTATCGATGCTGTAAAAGGTCTCTTATGAAATTGAAAATAGTCACATCAATCATTCGCCGGAACACTTCTGTGCATAACCCATTCATAAAACAACACAATCTACATCAGCGTTGTGTGACTAAAATAGTTTTAAAACATAACATTACCTGTTCAGCCATGGTGTCATCCTTTCTCCAGTGTGCAAAAGTAACTCCAATATTGATTGAGGATTTTTAAAAGTTTTGTTTTGTTTTTACCACTGTCACTCTCTCGTGTGCATGTAAATGTGGCACACATGCACGCGCAAACGGCAGATCTGCGTGAACGGGTGCACAGATGTACAAATCTATATTTGATGACTGACAGTTTGAACTACCTATCAGAATTATGGGAATTGTCGGGCAGACAAATTTTAATTGGATGAAGATGGATAGAGGATGGATTGGATGAAGTCTTATGCCTTACCCAGAATGTTTTTTAATATTTAATTACTATTAGAATATGAAAAGACTTTCAACCAGCACGACAAAAAAATGTTTCTAAAGACGATCACATACTGCACCTTTAATAATTGTGTAGCTTTTACTATAATTTTATCCCCGGTTTTACTTTCTGACATGCGTTTTTGGTCATGTGGTGTGGATTTAATTTTTTTTCTAAAACGTAATGGAAATGCCATTGTAAATGTGAATCTTTTTTTTAATGCTGTGTTAAATTGGAAACGCACTGGTGTAAACGTAGCCTAAGGTATCCTTTCTTCCTGTTGCGGTTCGAGAGAGAGAAAGAGAGGGAGGACATGATAGAGACAGGGACAGAGAAGGTCTTCCAAAGCCAAATGAAAGCTAATGAAGAGCGACAGCTTCTTTATAGACTCACAACACAGGCACAATGAGGATGAGAGCATTTAGAACAGCATCCCTTCTCTCTGTCCTCCATTACCCAGCAGCCATCACTGCAGGCACTGGACAACAGGCCAGACAGAATAGAGTCAAACTATCCTTTCTACAGTCAACTATTGGTCTAATTTGATTCTCGCTGTGCTTCTTGATGTTTTATATTTCCCGGTAGTTTTTTGTGGACAGCCACAGTGCTGATCCCTATTTAGCATGTCTTTCTTATCTTATAGCTGTGTGGGTTTTAATCAGCAACTGTTACTGATGAAAGTCTGCATATCCACCATATTGGAAAGGTCACAATCTGCTCATGAACACCTGAAAGTGAATGAATTCTAATTAAATTGGTGAAACTAGCTGTCAGAGGCACATCGGGTTGGATGGGGTTGGAACAGTTAATCTAGCTATGTACCAATATTGAAACTGTCGACTAAAAGTTAATTTAAATAAAATAGGATTATTAGTTGAAAACAAAGTGTTTGCCTTGGCAAGAAAAATAAAGTAAAATACTAAAAAAATAGAACATCTGAAAACAAAACAAAAATACTGTTAAGTTGTTGTGGTCGTCATCAACATCATCATCATCATCATAATCATCATCATAAAAAACATCATAAAATCATTTTTTATTACTTAATAATATTATTCACCAGTTATCACACACACACACACACACACACACACACACACACACACACACACACACATATATATATATATATATATATATATATATATATATATATATATATATATATATATATATATATCAATCATTAAATGGGATAAATATGCCAAATATGTATGATATAAAATGATTGATTGATTGATTGATTGATTGATTGATTGATTGATTGATTGATTGATTGATTGATTGATTGATTGATTGATTGATTATCAGGCGTGACAACAACACTCATTTTATGAAAAAAAAGCAATTTGATTGGATGGCATTAGGCCTGTCACGATATCTATTATTTGTTGTACGATATATTGCACCAAAATATATTGCGATAAACAATAATGTTGTCATTTTAAGACCATTTTATGCCCCTCATTACATATGCCAGAATGACAATATAATATTATCACAAATCCAGTACACTCTTCCAAAGAACACATATTTTATATATTTATATAATTTAATTGTAGTCATTTAACAATTTAATAGTTAGGCATTTGAATCAGAATATAAAAATATCCTAAATAAATTATAATAAATGGTAACAAAAAAGTGCAATGTAAAAAGTAACCGAGGTTGTGATATTTACTACCAGATCTATTTTCAATTGTCAGACACCCACATGAAAATATACTAAAGTAATTTATAGTACTACATAACTAGTGTTTTTTAAACCATACTGACAATGACACCTCCAATAGAGATATAGATGTTCCACAATCAGCTAAAATGTTGCTAGAATTGGTTTTTATGTATGAACAATATACAGTATATTGCATCACCAAAAATGATTGAGGTCATGCCCATGTGTTGTGCTTCTACTCAAAGAGGACTTCTTATCTACATAATTAAATGAGAGATCTAAAAACAAAACAAACAAAAAAAAATGTTGTCTGAAAAGAGCGTTTTTCACAGCCTTCAGTATGTTTTGTTATTCACTTTAAAGACAATAAAATGAACCTATTGTTTGCCATAAAAGTGATATTACTAATATATATATATATAAATACATTTACATTTGATGTCAAAATTGTATTTATTTTTTTTCTAAATATTTCCCCAATGATGTTTAACAGATTTTTTTTTTTTTTTTTTTTTTTTTTTCTGGAGAAAGTCCATTTGTTTTGTTATTTGTTTTATTTTGGCTACAATAAAAGCAGTTTTTAATCTTTATTAAAATGTAAAATTCAAAAATAATAGCCCCTTTAAGCTATATATTTTTTTCCCGATAGTCTACAGAACAAACCATCGTTATACAATAACTTGCCTAATTACCCTAACCTGCCTAGTTAACCTAATTAACCTAGTTAAGCCTTTAAATGTACTTTAAATTAAGCAAATTTATCTATCAAAAATATCTAGTAAAATATTATTTACTGTCATCATGGCAAAGATAAAATAAATCAGTTATTAAAAATGTGTTATTAAATCTATTATGTTTAGGGTTTAGGAATGTGTTGAACAAATCTTCTCTTCGTTAAACAGAAATTGGGGGAAAAAATAAACAGGGGGGCTATATATATAGTAGTGCATTTAACACATTTCAAGTGGCATCATTGCCCTAAAATATGTGGGTATTTAATTAAAATTAGCAGTCTGTACTTTTAAAAGTCCAGTCCATAAACCTCATACTGTAGCATCTATTGTGTGTTTAAGCGTGAGTGCAGCACCAAATTGCCCAATCAGCACCCAGAACCGAAACAATTTGTTTTACAAAGTAGAACACAATAGTTTCCAGCTGAGGTACCCTTTCATTGAAACGCCTGCTGACGTGCTGGTGCTTCCTGGGAGGCGAACGTTGAGTTTGACTTAAAACCAGCACATTGCTATTGCTGCTGAGATGCACACTAATCCAAAGAGCTTTGTGTTTTCTGAGGCGCAGGAGGTTATAGTTCATTAAGCCGTATGGGTCCTGGGAGAGACTCTGGCCCTCTTTCTGTAAAAGATGCCCGGGCTATTATCGCAGCAGAGGACAGGATGAGTTCTCCTCCATTAGCTTAGCATGGCTAATGACTCCCATTCATCCACTGTTTATGTAAAATGGAGCTCTTTTAGAGGCAGCGCGCGCCATCAAAACAGCTGGCGAGATATTAAGCGTGGAGCTTGTGGAGTCAAGGCATGGATGGATGGGAGTCTGGGCGAGTCACGGTCGGGAAATTGTTCACAATGAGAGGGGCTGCGGTTCACGGCGGGAGACCGCGGCAAAGAAGCGCTGCCTTAGATCTCAGCAGAAAGCCAGTGAGTCAGTAAGCACAAAATATCCCTCAACCCGCGTAAAGGAGAAACAAGAAGCTCAGCAAGAAGAGCTGAGAGAGAGAGAGATGAAAACGTTGAAGAGAGGCAAACTGAGAGAGATTAGCTCAGCTGTACGGTGTTTGGAAAATCACTCGCCTTGCTGAGGGAGATGAAACATGAGGATCTGTGTCTCCAGATCATATAAACACATGAATCCTGACATATGTTTCGACCTGGGTCTGTCTGTTTGTGTGTGTGCGTGTGCTTTAAGAGGGTGTTTCAGCGTTAGCTTGTGTGCTAATGATGTGACCTTTCCTACGGTGCGTATCTTTTTTGTAAGGTGAGGAAAAGAGATGGCGGGACTGCTGAAACAAGGCATTGAATTGGTGTGTGCGTTTTTCACAGTGTGTGCCTTAGTGTGAGAGGGAGCTGATATAGTGCTGATCAGGTTCCTACGATGGCGCCTGCACCTCGCAAGGATAGGAAACGGTACAGAGGACAAAAGCAGACGGAGAGGAAACGAGAAGGGAAAGCAGATGGAGCAGAGGACAGATGGGATGAAAGAGAAAAGGAAATGAAGGCTGGGAGAACCTGAGGAGGTGAAGATGGTGGAGAGGAGGGTTATACAGGCTGTACTTCAGCAAACAAAACACCAAAAGAGAAAGTGTGCTCTACAGTACCTCTTGTAATGTTCTTTTTTTTTTTGTGATTTTTTTTTTATTTTTTGGAAATGATAAGGGAGGGAGAATACAGGGGGATTAGGGTAATGCATGAGCCACATTTTAAACTTTATCTTCACACAAAGGCTTGCATGTTTCTTTCGGGGGAAAATAATCTTACAAAAATAAAAGAGAAGGTATGCTTTACTTATTATGAAGTATAAATTATATAGGAAAAAGTATTTATTTCAGCTTTTTATCATTTTATTTTAATAATACAAGAAATTATAAGGGAATAACATCAGAATAACCAAATTAAAGCCTATAATTTTATTTCAGTGTGTTTAATAAAAATGTAAAAATGATATTAATAGGGTAAAAGACATTTTGGTGTCTGCATCCAATTAAATTTACCAAAGTGTTTTATATTCATAGAAACTGTCTACTTTAATGTTTTAAATCTCAAAATATTGTTAATATTTATTTCATGTAATGTGTCTAATACAAATTATATATTTTGACCTGCTTTTATTAAAATAATAAAATCTAAAAATTACTATTGTATTAATTTACACCCATTTTGAAGTGTTAAAACAATTTTTTGACAAATAGGCAAAATTGCAATAATGGCAAAGTGTTAAAGGTTTAGTGATATTATTATTATAATCTTTTATTTTTTATTTTATTTATTTATTTATTTTATTATTATTATTATTATTATTATTATTATTATTATTATTATTATTATTATTATTCATTCATTCATTTTCTTGTCGGCTTTGTCCCTTGCGGGGTCGCCACAGCGGAATGAACCGCCAACTTATCCAGCACGATTTTTACGCAGCGGATGCCCTTCCAGCCGCAACCCATCTCTGGGAACTTCCACACACACATTCACACTCATACACTATGGACAATTTAGCTTACCCAATTCACCTGTACTGCATGTCTTTGGACTGTGGGGGAAACCGGAGCACCCGGAGGAAACCCACGCGAACCCAGGGAGAACATGCAAACTCCACACAGAAACGCCAACTGACCCAGCCCAGCCGAGGTTCGAACCTGCGACCCAGCGACGTTCTTGCTGTGAGGCAACAGCACTACCTACTGCGCCACTGGGTTGCCCATTATTATTATTATTATTATTATTATTATTATTATTATTATTATTATTCATTCATTCATTAATTCATTTTCTTTTTGGCTTAGTCCCTTTATTACTCCGGGGTCGCCACAGCGGAATGAACCGCCAACTTATCCAGCACATGTTTTATGCAGCGGATGCCCTTCCAGCCGCAACCCATCCCTGGGAAACAACCATACACTCTCATTCACCTTCTTGCTGTGAGGCGACAGCACTACCTACTGCGCCACTGCGTCACTATTATTATTATTATTATTATTATTATTATTATTATTATTATTATTATTATTATTAACATGTTAGTTATTCAGTCTATTTTGTATACAGTGGGGAAAATTTGTGTTGAACATGTCATGTTATTGTTCTGGGAATAATATTTCTAAAGGAGCTGTTGACATGGAAATGCACACGATTTTGGTAAAAACTCAAGCAATACAAACTTCAATACAAACTACAAAAATAAAACTAAATTGAAAAAATCTGAAAAAAATGTTATGTGTAATAACAATGGAATGACACAAGAGAAAGTACTGAACTACTAAAACATATTTAAAACATGATATAAAAGGCTTTGTTGGTGATGACAGCTTAAAGACACCTTTATATGGAGAATGAAGTCACATGCATTGCTCAGGTGTGATTTTTTTTCACAGACTTCCACAGAATGTAAAAACCGTGATGGTTCTGTGGGTCTCGTCTATCAAATCTGAGCTTTATTTTGTATTTTCTAATGGATTCAAGTCAGATGATTGGCTGAGCCATTCTACAGCTTGATTTTCTTTCTCTGAAACCATTTGTGAGTTTCCTTGGCTGTGTTTTGGATTATTGTCTTGCTAAAATGTCCACCCTAGTTTCATCTTCATCATCCTGGTAATGTAGATGTTGAACTGAAGCAGCTGATTTTAATTTACAATGACAAAGAGCAGAGGGTTGCTAAATAACTACTAAGAGATTTCAGCTGCTGTCTTGGCTTTCACTGCCTTTCTACACCTCCCTTTCCCAATTCATTTTATTACACATAACTTAATTTGTAAACTAATTAGATTTGTTTTCTTTACATTTATGGATTTATTTGGTTGTTATCAACATTTGTTGAAAATTTCAAGTCAACATCACCTTTAGGAATATTTTATTTTATATTTTATCTGAGAAAAAACTATGATGTGTTCAATAATTCTTTCCCCCGCTGTATCTATGTCTACGTTTTGATCATCACATGAACCATGTTTTTCAATTCTGTGTAGTTTGCCTAATCCTCCAACCATTATTTTTCTAAAATCAATTTCACACACACGCACACAAAGTTTAATGGCAATGCATTCCAGGTTAAGTTTCTTAAAAGAGAAAATGCATCCACAAGTGGACTCAGCAAAATCTCCCTATGTGTCCTTGCATTGTTTACTTTATTAATTAGTGTTTTAATTTGTCGCGAAGCCCTGCGAGGTTAATTAACGTCAGTGTCGGCATGGTTCCTCTCAGCGTGTCTGCCGAGAGACCGAAGCTCGACGCAGAACCGTTTTCTGCAGTCAGCCAGAGACGTGAGCGTCTGACGATCGCTCTGACATATATAAGACGGCCATTCATGTGTGTCTGTCTGTACGTGTGTAGATAACACGTCTCTGTTCTGCTCTGATTGTCTTCCAGAGAAGATGATTGACTCATTCTCTCACACATAAAGTGACCGAACGGAAAGTGCTTTGCATATGCCGGACACAACCATACGTTAAGGCCTCGCAGATGAGTTGGAGATGTCTGGCAAAGTCGGAGTGAATGTTTTGCTTCCAAATGTCCTGATTAAAGACACAGACGGTAGGAAGGGCCATGCGACCATACGGCTGGGGTAATGAGAGAGCCAGATGTGTGTTTTATGAGCATTGTATAATCAAATGCAAAACTTGGACACTATTATCCTTGCGTTAAAAATGTAAACGTCTCTGCAATGTCCAAAATAATTTTCTGCTTGGCTCCCTTTTGCGAGCTGGGTGCGAACCGATCATGATTGCACTCTTTACAAAGAGAGAGAGAGATAGAGAGAGAAACACATGGGAATACATCTGCCTCTCCCATCCTCATGTCCATTCCCTTCATTATTAGAGTATTACGACAACTAATGCTGATGGAAGAGAGAAAGAGACTGAAAGAGAGGATGGAGAAATGCGAACAGGATCAGCGTGACGGAGGAAAACGAAGATGCAGACTGACTGAAAGATAGATAAAAGGAGCACGAATGAGGTAGAATGAAAAATGAGGAAGAAGTTATATAATTCTCCAAAGGTGCATTGCAACTTTTTGCAGTTTTAAAGAGTTTTTTCTTTCTTTATACATACTTTATTGGCTTTTTCTGTGAAGGTAGTGGACCAAACACTGACGTAAAAGTCTAACTGCCTTACCTTAATACTTCTCATAGCATTGGGAAGTCTGAATGTTTTTTGTTTATCGGTTTATTCTGATAGCGCTCTTTTATATGCAGCATTGGAAAGTCTGATTAATTCGGTTCTCATTTATACAGACCGATTCAGTCTAATGAATCTGGCCTTCTTTATATGTATCATTGTCAGTAGCTATGTTTCCATCCAAAAATGTAAATTAACTTTATGCGCAAAACTGAAATATCGCTTAAATTACATGCGAATAAAGCGGCGTTTCCATCCAATGAGTCAAAGAGAACAAAATCGTCACTTCCTGATTAACTGGCACCAAATATCAACAGTAAAAGCTGAAATTTGCTGAGGTAGGAGAAGCTGTGTCAATCTTTTTCTTATTTAATAAATGAGTGCGCCTCAGAAGACGATGCCGACACGCAGTGAATGCATGGTGGCATTTGAAGGTGTAAGATGTGGATGCTCTTGACGGTTCTGTAGGTAATTAATAATATAATAATACTAATACTGCAATGGTTAATGCGTTTTAGAATGACCAAAACAACATTTCAGATGTTTTACAATGTGCTGGTTTGTCCATTCACACACATTTTTATCACCACATGATCTCTTATAACAAAACCACATGACTTTTTCTAATGCGCATACTGGATTTTGTTCGGTAAAAGTGTTTCCATTGTAGTTTATGCGCATCTTTTCTTACAGAATAAAAAAGTTTATCCTACTCAGTTATGCACATGCATTTTTATGCGCATTTTCAAAATTGATGCGCATCTTGGCGTTTCCATCTAACAATTTTTTTTTATGCGTATATACAAAATGCACATAACAAAAGTTGCAACATAGCTACTACAAAACTAAATAGTAAACATACCTACTGTCTGATACATTTTAGTGGATCTGTTCAACCTACACTACACTGGTCCTCTTTTATTGGTGTCATTAAAAGCCTGACTCATTTCAGGGTATCAGTTTGCTTTTGAAGTCCTCTATGATATGTAGAATTTGAAAATTTTATTTAGTTCATCCCAAACCGTCCTCTCTAATACAGTATTTGCAGCTGAAAGTTCATTCTAGTGAATTGGGTTGTCATTAATGGTCCTCTGTTACATGTACACTGTACACAATTTTTGTAAATGACACAGTGTTTAACTGTAATGTGGACTTTATTTTACTGTTGGACAGTTATGCGTTATGTAACTGTATTTTAAAGTTCCATTGTGAAAATTACTGTATATTTTACAGTAAAGATATACAATACTGTAAATGCATATACAGTGAGAAAGTGCTGTAAATGCAAATACAGTATTTGTGCTGTAAATACTTTACAGTAAGTTACTGTAGATTCTACAGGACATTTTTAACAATGCACTATTAACAATTTTTTTTTGTAAATTACACAGTATTTACCTGTAATGTGAACTGTATTGTATTGTAGGACAGTTATGCAGCATGTTACCGTATTTCAAAGTTGCATTGTGAAAATGACTGTATAATTTACCGTAAAGATATACAATATTGTAAATTCATATACACCGAGAAAAATGGTGCTGTAAATAAATACAGTATTTTTACTGTAATTGATTTACAGTAAGTTACTGGCAAACTGCTGCCAGTAAGTTACTGTAGATTCTGCAGGAAATTGTTAACAGTGTACCATTAGAATGTCATTCATTCATTCATTCATTTTCTTTTTGACTTAGTCCCTTTATTAATCAGGGGTCGCCACAGCGGAATGAACCGCCAACTTATCTTGTTTTACACATATGCATATTTTTGTCCTTCCAGCTGCAACCCATCACTGGGAAACCCATTAGAATGTGATTCATTATATTGAATCAGTTTGTTTTAAATGGTTCTCACTCATATGTAGCTTTGATAGCCTTTTAACCAATTCTGTTTTTATAATATGTAACATTGTAGAGGTGTTTATCCTTTTAAATTATTTTAATATGTACAGCACAATGTTTTAGTTACATTAAAAAAATATATTATTTTAAATCAGTTTTTTTATTATTTGATTTAACTGAGCCTTCATTTTTTTATGTTTCAGCAAAAATATGTTGTAATAAATTGTTATAAGTTGAAAATAAATTGTTAACTTGACAAGCTACAATATTTATTTATTTATTTATTTATTTATTTATTTATTTATTTATTTTTAAGTTACGTTCAGGTTTTCCAAACTACCAACTATTTAATGTGCAATGTCTACAGTTGTTTGCCTACAAATCCTGTTTGTGCCTTCCTCAGATTTTCATTTAAAACTGGTTTAATAACTTCGAGCATTCCTAACTTTTGTAATCACATTAGTGTGCGAAGGGTTTCAATTAAGATGAAAACAAGTCTGCACAATTTCAGCTTCATTTGTATTTGTCATTGTGTCAGCCAGTAATTAGCATGCGCACATCCCACCATCCAATCCACTCTTTTACTGTCTAACACTCTATCCACCCTAAAGGTATTTTTTTAGGTGCCCGTTCATTTCTTCTGGTGCACAAATGCATTACCATGTGGGGGCCCATCCATGTTCTTTATGTGAACTGGTCTGGTGCAGATGAAAGTCTATTAACCGAACACATCTCAGTGATGCCCTGACCGCTATCTGTCACTCCCAATTAAATCCGACGGCAACTAGAGAAACCTAGCTGTACTCTTTGTAGATGGGAATCTGGAGATTATTCTATTCATAGCTTTGTTAAATGTCCCAAAACTCCCTAGATGGCTTTCATCTCACTCTCTTTCACCCTTTGTCCACCTGTCTTCCTGTCTTCTGTTATTCTCAGATTTCTGCCAAGTCTTATCTTTCTCGTTTTCAGTGAACATGGAGTGCGTTTTCACAAAATGGACTGACTTTTCCATATTGAGCTACAGCTCGTAGTTTTATTATAAGCTGCTTTAAGGCAATACGCATATTACAGTAGTGAATACAGCTGAGCCTGAGTGGAGGACTATTCAAAGAAGAATCCATTTGTCACTGAATTAGCGCTAATTAGCAGAGTTTGGGCATGCTGTATCATAATTGGACACATTTTTCTATGTTTCCTCCAGCTGGGTGCTGGAATCCTGGCACAGGGAGCGGAAGATCGAAGCAAAAGCGGGTTGAGGTGGGAAGAGGAGGCGGTGAAGTGTACAGTATAAGTCCCTTTGTTGATTTAGCTGGAAGCAACTTTTGGCTGACTGCACCCGCTGGCGGTGTTCTTGTTCTCTTATATAGAGCTATATGTACGCTTTGAGACGCAGTTCAAAAAATTAAACACTAGTGGAACAGGAACAAAAAAAGGAAAATGTAGAGAAGAGATGAGGCGTAAAACCCCTGTTCTGCAACATGCAGCTGGATCATCAGCGCAACCTAATGAAGGTAGAGGCATCCCACTGGTTTTATACTGCCAGCCTCGCACAAGGGAATGCCAATTAAGTGCCCCCTCCCTTCTTGATACACACACATGCATGCCCAAACACACACTTATGCATAATGAAGGATGCAGAGACACGGGCACATGTGGGGGGACTTGTTTGGCAAACCCTGGAACAATGTCAAGATTGTGTCATTTCACCAGCATCAGCAGAGAAAGCTCTCTTTCTCATTCCAAGCTGAATGGCATTGCATGGCCTGATTGAAAAACAACTTCCGTCTCTGTGAGGATGACTCTCTTTGGAGTCAATCTAGAGTGGTGTAAAAAGAGCATGACTGAACAGCATGAGGTCCGGTCTACATCGCTGTTTATCCCCGCCAAGAAACACCCACTTGCTGTAGATAGGAAGAGAGTGGAGTAAGAGAACAACCACTGTTTTGTTTATACTTTATGTGCCGTTTAGTGGCAGGTTAATCTGATAGGTGTGATAGGATAATAATAGACCACTGGTGGGGGAAAATATACTGTAATTAAAAATAATAGTATGGCAGTCAAGTCACGGTCATGGTATGCACATTTCATGTTAAACAGCCTTAAAGAATTAGAACATGTTATCTAAATGTAGGTTTTTGAGACTGTTGATTATTTTCAGTATATAGAGAGTATGTAGAGATATATAGAGAATGTACATAGAGAAAATTGTCTCTTTTATTATATTTGTGTTTGTTTTATTTATTTGTGTGTGTGCATGAATGTGTGTAAATGTGTATGATTTGCTTCAAAGTAATAGCATTGAATTGGATAAAACTGATCAAAATTGCTAATTTGTAAAATAAACAGATTTCTGTCCTTTTAGAATTTAATTTAATTTAATTTAATTTAATTTAATTTAATTTAATTTAATTTAATTTAATTTAATTTAATTTAATTTATTTAATTTCATTTAATTTAATTTCATTTCATTTCATTTCATTTCCTTTCATTTCATTTTTGGGCAAATCCAGGAGTAGTTACCAAAGGGTATACTATAAGCAATAATTTCATCAACTTGGTGAAATCAATCAAGCCAGGCAATCAGGGGTGTGTTTCCGAAAACCATCGTTAGCTAACTAAGGTCGCAAGTTGCGTCATTACAAACATAGTTTGTTGAATTGGGGTTTTCCAAATCCATCGTTACACCAACATTCGCAAACTCCGTCGCAAACTTGTACGCTTGCAACTACATCGGTAGAGCTGTAGTTAGAAGCATAGTTCCTAGTTGTGTTCTACTCCCAGTTATCCCCCCATGCCCTATTCATTTTGAACCTTCCAACATTTAAACTTGGAATGATAAAAAAAAAAACAATTAAAATCATCTCTCTTAATTTACTTTAAAAGCATTTTTTACTTTCTTCAGATTGACAATAACGTTCCCTTTGCAGTGCTATTTGAAAACATTTATCCCATTTTGAAAGCAGCCGTGGCTCATGATGAAAACTACAGTATAGGTGACCTATTATTTAAAAGCGGAATTTACGTATATTTGAAAACAAATATAAATTATATATATATATATATATATATATATATATATATATATATATATATATATATATATATATATATATATATATATATATATATATATATATATATGATTATGGTTTTCAGTTATATTAGGTTATTTATTATGAAATCTATCTGTACTGTAGGCTTATATAACATGGGCCGGTTGGTTCGAACATTTCTGCAGTGGTTTGAATGTCAAATTGTAAAAGTAGAAATAATTATAAAAATTATAAAAATCTTTATAAAAAAATATGATAATAAACCATATACTACTTAGTAATAATAATACTAATAATAATAATAATAATAATAATACATTAGTAATAATAATTAGTATTACTTTTAAGTAAGATTTCTTTTCTTTTCTTAATAAATAGCCTTACACCATTTATATGATTTATTTATGAGATTATAATACGTGTTAGCTAAGTGATTTTATGTGTTAGCATAGAATATGGCATATTCTCAATGATATTTGTAAAGGAAACTTAGGCCCTATACAGTGTGTGCCGTTTACATACATTTCAACCATATGGAAAACAAGTGCATGTTTTTACTAAAACTAAAATTGGATTTTTTTTTTTTTAAATGTGTGTGCGTGTAAAACAATAATATGTACAAAAAAAGTATGGGGTTTTTCTCTAAAGAAGTTGTTACTACACCCTGTTTATAGCATCTTTATGGAGGTTTTACGTTTTAACTAACGTGATTCAAACGATGGATCTCTGACAAAGCAACTACGCTTTTGGGAAACATTCATCACTACATCTTCTTTTCCCACGTTGCATCGTACTATGATAGTTCAGCCACGAGTTATGTCGTTGTTTGGGAAACGCACTCCAAATTAGATCTTGCCAAATCAAGACACATCTAGATGTGTGTTTAGTATGCATCGGTATGCCGGCCAGTCAGCTCTGCATGTCCAGTCAGCGGGTGTGTCGTCTGAGGCTAAACGAACCTGAAGAGCTTTTGTGGTGAATCTCCAAGACATTATTGTCCGTCTCGTCTTCACTCAGGCCTCGCACTCATTTAAAGCACTCTGTTTAATGTATGGTGTCTGTACCACGTAAGCGCTCTAAGAACGTCTCTCTTAAGTGCTTTCGTAGCTACATCAGGTCATACCCGGGTGTGAATGTGATGCTCGTCTTCACAACTTCCCTCCTCAGAGAGATGAATGGAGATCGAATGGAGAGTAATGTGAAAAAAAGAAGGTCTTGAGTCTGTAAAAAAAAAGCAGGAATAACAGAGACTGTTGTTGAGCAAGAAGGCCTCAAAATATGACTGGCCTCCCCAAACTAGTGATATCAAAAGTATTGCTATTTCAATGTAGCGATACTGAAATATTTTCAAATAATACAATATTACATATTATACAAATGCCAATGCTGACATGTTCTTGTGTGTAGAAAGCTAAACATATGTTGATCTGCATCTTTTTTTATGTCTAAATTTAATGTAACATATTTGGGGAAGCCTCACAGCAAGATGGTCACTGGTTTGAGTCAGTTGGCATTTCTGTGTGGAGTTTGCATGTTCTCCCCATGTTCGCACCTCTGAGTGTTCCGGTTTCCCCCACAGTCCAAAGACATGCACTACAAGTGAATTAAATATCTAAATTAGCCGTAGTGTATAAGTGCGAGAGTGTATGGATGTTTTCCAGTAATGCGTAAAACATGCTGGAATAGTTGGCGGTTCATTCCTCTGTTGCAACCCCTTATAAATAAGGGACTAAGCCGAAGGAAAATGAACGAATGAATGAATTTCTTAAAGTGACAACTGCCTAAATCTGCTGTCATCTTTAACATCAACAACAAATTTCAAACTCACTTTCATACATTCAGTTGCACCGGTGTCAAAATAGCCAGAAGTTATTCATTTTCAATGGAAGTCAATAGAGAGCTCCAGCAAAATTGGTGCAGTGTGTTTTGGACAGTGTGAGCATCAAGAATAGTGGAAATGAGCAGTGACACTGTTCGGCACCAACCTATCAGAATGTCCTGTAAAATGTGGTTCCAACCAATCAAAACAAGTCACAATTTAACATTAATGTGAAGACAGCAGCTAGTAAACATCTTCTATAAAACGACATGTTGAAATTAGACTAGCACTTAAACAAGAACACAAAAGCCTCACTACACTATCTGCTTTTTATTGGTCTATTTTATTAGAAAACATGTACAGAGTGTCAATGTCAGGGCATCCAGAGTGAATTTTGATGCTCTTTTGAGCGCACAATTGAACCTGATGAATGTTTAAAATTGTTTCTGTATTTGTTCTGTTGTGTTTATTTGTGTTATTGGTTGTAATTTGATTATTACTGACTGTTCACTTGTCCTCAGGAAGGTTTTAACTTAATATCAGTTTAGGCAAGTAGTTACTTCTGGGATTGAATGAGTAAATAATTGAGTAATGGAATCATTTATTAGAATTTTACATAAATGTAACAACAAAAACAACAAATAGTTCATTAATTCATTCATTCATTGTCAGGGTTTCAGGAAAAGAAAGGGAGCGAGGACTCAAGTGCAGTAAATAATATGAGATTTTATTATAAAAATAAAATAAAAGGTAACAAAAACAACCCGAGGGGGAAAACATTAACAAAACAAATAAACAAACAAAAAAACTTTACTGGGCGGACTGCCAGGGATCAGGGCTGGACAGAACACGACAAGACACGACACCACACCACACCACATGAAATGACTGGATAATTACATCTGATGAACTGGCACAGGACAGCAGACATGAGGAGACTATAGGAAAAAATAATTGGCAACAAACATGTGAGGGTCGGACTAGACAATAGAGGGGAAAGCACATGACACAAAGAAACAACACAAGCCATGTGATCACATAAAATGGGACTAGAACACTCAGCCGGTGAGAGAACTCGTTAACCATGTGTTTACATGAAACACAACACTAAAGCACGCGGCACATGTAAACATGAACCATGTGCTGAACACAACACCAACAGAAGACTGAACGCAAGACACGAGTAGACGATAAATAAAAACACTCACTGTGCACTCACACATGCAATGTGCATGTTTCATCCCAGCGTCACCCGAAACTGAAACCACCTAGACTGAGACGCTGAGAATAAAACACTACACTGCAGACAGAACACACACAAACACCGGGCAAAGAGCGCAGCATGGCCCGAGCGCAATACAATGACAAAGACTTACAATAACGGGAATTTGTTCGTTCGCTCATTCGTTCATTTATTCCTTCCTTTGTTCGTTCCTTTGTTCGATCCTTTGTTCATTCCTTTGTTCGTTCCTTCGGTCATCCGTTCGTTCCTTCATTCGTTTGTTCCTTCGTTTGTCCCTACATTCCTTCGTACGTTCGTTGATTCATTCGTTCATTCATTTATTTTTTATTAGTTAGTTATTGAAAATGTTTGTGGCCTTACCAGGAGGTTCCTTAAAAGTGAACATATGCCGGAATAAATTTGATTACTTTGATTAATTTAATTAATTTGTTTGAATTTATATTTAAATTTTTTAATTAATTTAAATGATTATGGCTCATATTATGGCTTAAAGTGGTTCAATTAAGTCAATATTTCAGTTAAATAAATATGTTAGAGTTTACTTACAGCCATGCATGCATTATCCCTTCAAGTTTTATTATTATTATTATTATTTTTATTATTATTATTATTATTATTATTATTATTTTATAGATCACAACCTTTGCTTGGGAAGTGGTGTACGCACATTTCCACACCCGATTTGTGCTTTCGCCATGTTTGTGAATAAGACCCCAGACCAGTAGTATAAATTCTTAACACTGAGGTTTTAACTTAAATTGAGACATGCATAAAGCATCGTTTTAATTTATGCCGATGAAGTCTTTTTCTGTGATATAAAAATAATGGGGGCAACGCAGTGGCGCAGTAGGTAGTGCTGTTGCCTCACAGCAAGAACGTCGCTAGGTCGCAGGTTCGAACCTCGGCTGGGCTGGGTCAGTTGGCGCTTCTGTGTGGAGTTTGCATGTTCTCCCTGCGTTTGCGTGGGTTTCCTCCGGGTGCTCCGGTTTCCCCCACAGTCCAATGTCCATAGTCCATAGTGTATGAGTGTGAATGTGTGTGTGGAAGTTCCCAGAGATGGGTTGCGGCTGGAAGGGCATCCGCTGCGTAAAATCGTGCTGGATAAGTTGGCGGTTCATTCCGCTGTGGCGACCCCGCAAGGGACAAAGCCGACAAGAAAATGAATGAATGAATGAATGAATAAAAATAATGGTATCAAATATTAAAATATTTTAAGGTATAGCAATTCCAGTTTCATGACAACACCACTACAAAACACAGATAAGTAGTGCCCGCTCTTCCCTACAGAGACACCTTACTTATGGCAGCAACATGCAGGAACTGAACCCAAGAGAGAGTGAGGGAGGAGAGAGAGAGATAGAGTGAGTGAGAGAGAGAGAGAGAGAGAGAGAGAGAGAGAGTTTTCCTTCAGCTCCTCACTCTTAGCTGAAGTCTCTCTGGAAGTGGAGCACTGACAGCAGCTCAGTGAGACTGTAAGTGTGTCTCCTGGTGTAAACGAATCAATGAGACAGACATCCTGACAGACATGTTGTCCTCCTGTCATGGACGGGTGGAATAAAGCTGACTGCTGCAGGATGGAGACAGGAGAAGGTAAGACACCCTTTGCTTTAAAGACGGTCTCGATTCTATATGGTCACCGCATTGATTTTGGTGAAACTCTCGGTGAATGTATCGATTGTGAGGTCGGCTGGTTGTGAGGTGGAATTGTGGGAGACTATTAAGTTGCGCCCTGTTTCGCAAGGTCAAAGACGTTCTCTTGTGTGTTGATTCTGACATGAAAGCAGTTCAGAGGGTTTCGATATATATGGTGGAGAGATCAGGTGTGCAGGTGCATTTATTAAGCAGCATAGCTAGTAGTGTACACAGCCATCTGTTCATGATGTGTGAGAGGGCAGGAATGTGTGTGTGTGATTGGGGGAAAGAGAAAGAGAGGGAGAGTATGAGCACAAGCATGCACATGTGTTGTTTAGAATGGCCTGCATGCATCTGTTTGTTTTATTATAACACATTTATTTGCATTATTATATAGCAAAATATATTTAATATAAAAATATTATCTTTACTGGATGGTTATATTTATTTATTTATTTATTTATTTATTTATTTATTTATTTATTTATTTATGTTTAATTGCTGTTGAGGTTATAATAATAATAATAATAATAATAATTATTATTATTATTATTATTATGATAATTACATCATCATAATAATAAGTAGAATTGCAATTATATATATTGAAATTTATTATAAATAAACAAAATAATTATATATAATTCTAAATGTATAATATATTAGTTAGTTAATTATATATTTTCATAATAAATAAACATTATTTTAGTATAGTGTGACATTTAAAAAAATACACTTAATCATTCTAACTCAAATAATTAAAATATTATGTATTATTTATATTTTTTTTATTATTTATTATGTTTTATTTTATTTATATTATTTTATTTATTTGTTTTATATTATTTTTTTAGTATTATTTTTGTTTGATAGCTGTTGAGGTTATAATAATAATAATAATAATAATAATAATAATAATAATAATTTGTGTGTGTGTGTATATATATATATATATATATATATATATATATATATATATATATATATATATATATATATATATATATATATATATATATATATATATATATATATATTCAAATTTATCGTAAATAAACAAATAAATTATATATGTATAATTATATATGTATAATGTGTTAGTTAATTATATATTTTCATAATACATACACATTATTTATTTTATTATAATGTGCCATTAATCATTCAAACTCAAATAATTGAAATGTTATGTATTATTTATGATTTTGTATTGTTTTTGTTTTATTTTATTTATAATGCTTTATTTATTTGTATTATATTACATTTTTTTTGTTTTTATTTGATAGCTGTTGAGGTTATAATAATAATAATAGTAATAATAATAATAATAATAATAATT